>MU224952.1:566137-577066 GCA_018584345.1 Thuja plicata | reverse complement strand
TTATGTCCCCTATTTCGATGATAGTCACAATGGTTGTTCTCATTCCACCAGTTTGGCTTGATGTGAGGTTCATATGGTTGAGCCTTTGGTAGATCAATAAGTTTATTTGCAATAAGTTTCCTTAATGTATTTTTCAATGGTTCACCCAAAGTGGTGAATTTCCTTTTGGGTGTAGGTGCAAAGAAAGGTTTAGGATTGAAAGCCCCTTGATTATTCCCAAAGTTGTTATTGGTGTTTTTGTTGAAGGGCACTTTGGGTGCTTGATTCACATTATTGGCTTGAGATGAGTTTTGAGTGAGATTGAAAGGGATAGCCTTTAAAGTATTAGCCTCCACCACTCCATCATTAACCACTCCTTTATTGTTGTTATTCCTTGTCCAATATCGACTGTTGTTGTTGTTGTTGTTATTATTGTTATCTTTGTAGAGTTTTATTTCTCCACTTTTCACCAATACCTCTTTTGTTGTCACCCCATTCTCAATTAATTCTTGGAATGATCTAGGACATTGTAGCCTTAATCGATAGTTCATTTCATGATTCAAGTTATTCATAAAAATATCCATCTTTTCCTTTTCGGGTACACTTCAAGGATATCTAGAAAATACCGCTCTCCATCATTGTAGGAAAAGTAGGAATCCCTCTCCCTCTCTTTGATTGGTGTTACATAGATTTAGCATCGTAACCTCATGTTTGATGTTATAAGAATAGTGAGTTAAAAATTTAGAAGCCAATTCCTCAAAGGTTCTAATCTCGGAGGGTAATTTTGAGAACCACTCCATTGCCATACCTCCTAAACTTCTAGGGAATAGCCTCATAAGGTAAGTTGTGTCATGCATGAATTATAAACTTAGGGCACAAAATTCCCTTAAGTGATCTTGAGGATCAGATGTTCCTTCATATTTATCATATTTCAGATAATAGCATTTGTCAGAAATGGTATCATGACTAGAGACTTGTCGAAAGGAAACAGACACAAGGCTTCAATAGAAAAAGGTTAAGGAGTCCCACTTTATTTTAATGTGTCCAATTGTGTTTGAAAAAGTTGGAATTATTTTTTCATGACATCAATGGGGTTAGCCTCTGCTTCTTCAATTTTGAGTTTGGTGAAATCATAATCATGTGGAAGCTTGAGACCCATTTGTGCTAGGTATAGGAAGTACTTCTCTTTGTCTTTTTCCAATACTTTTTCCATGAGTTTCATAAAGAAAGGGATTTGCATAGCCTCAGTAACCTTTTCATCAGTTAACTCCTCATCATTAGGGTCCATATTGCCCCCGTTATTGGTATTGTTCATCCCTTGATTGTTTGAATCCATGTTTGTCCCTTTGTTGGCATTGTTTTTGGATCCTTTGTTGTTAGGATCAACATTTCTTTGTTTGGTCATATCTTTGTTCACGTGATTAATCTGATCGGGATCTATATGACCAAATGGAAAAGACATCCTTGGTTCTGTTTCTTTGATGGGTTTGTGTAAGGGTGTTGCAGAAAAAGGATCACCCAGGAAGGGACACTCTTGTCTCAGATAAGATCCGTCAGGTTTTAGGGTAGCCTTGATGTAATGGGATTGAGTGAAAACTATAATTAACATATGTGAAATGAAGCCCTCAGGTTTCAAACTCACTTAAATGACCGATTTGTGAATAAATTTTCAAAATGCCCAATAATGGTGGATTCTGATCAAGTTAGGTATTCACAGTGGTAAAACGTCCAAAAGGGTATCCAAAAATCAAATTTTCTTGTTTTCAATCTTTCGACAAATACCCACTATTTGCCTTTTTAAAATTCTAGGTGGCTCTTACCTGTGTGTAGGCGGCCTTTAACTATTACCACGCGATTACTGGAAAATCTTTATGCGGTACTCTGCAGTTGACAGGTGGCATTTGTCTATTTACAGGTGGTTTTGAAATATCTTTACGTGGATTTTTCTAGTTAATAAGCGGTTGTTTAATGCTATTAAGTGGCATTTTATGATTGAAAAAGTGACCCAGGTTTGTTTATAAGTGGCTCTGAAATGATTACACATGGCACTTTGCTAATCAAAGTTGATTTTAACAATTTTAATGGTATTTTATGGGTTTAAAAGTTTAAAGTCTTTGATCAGATTTATCAAAAGATATTCTTGTGTGAAAATGAAGTACAAACTCAACACACTTAAAATTTGTACCATATCCCTAAAAACCACACTGAAGTGTATGTTCTCAGATGTTTTAACAGGTTTGCACAAGAAATTCTTCCAAGCAATCTACCTTAGTGTCAACAAAGTTGGCTTTTAATCATGGTTCTACAAAGGTAAGTCTGCTATTTTATCAGGTCTCAAACTATTCTGGTCTAAACCTTGACAAGATCCTTTACCCCTTTGAGGGCTTCCCACACGCACAAAAGTATGATTTTGCGCAATCCCGAAGGACTACTAGAGTAAGTGAGGATGGATTGCACAAGTTTTAGTCACTTTTCGATTAAGGAAAAGTGCATTATTTATAGTGGGTCAGATAATATTGTGGTAAAAGAAAATATCTCCCACTTTGGGTCATTCCCTCTCACCATCCTCATAAGGAAATTCTTGGGAGGTAGGCCCTTTAAAGCTCTAATTAGCTAGCATGTTCATGAAAATCAAGAATTGAACTTGGTCCAACAAGTTTGGGAATTTGATTCACTCAAAGAGTGAAGAGCATATCCCTATTGTTTTTCTTTTGTTCCAAACACTTCAAACATATTTGTTCATTTTCAACCCCTTAACAAGGAGGTTCTTAAAATTGAAATGTGTGGTTCAATACCTTATCCTTGTCTTTCTACCAAATTGATTTTGCATGTTTGGATTTTTGATTCACTTTGAAAAGTGAAGAGCATATGCCTAATGCTTGTTCAAATTGGACAAAATAAAGGATTTTCTACTTATGCCATATTTAAAATAAAGCCACAATTTGATCAATGCAAGCTTGATAAGATAAGTACCTAATTTCAAAGCTAGCAAAGGCTAGGCGCATTTTTGAGTATTTTGGCTTGTTTTTTTACTCACCTAGTGGTGATTGTTTACTCTCCATCTCCTCCAACAAGCTAGTCAACACAAAGCAATGCAAAGTGAAGGAAACTTTGAAAAAAACTTAAATGACAAAAATACCTCCTAAAAGCTCTTTTGGTGAATGATTTATCAATTAAAGCTTTTAAAGAAGCAAGGATGCAAAATCAATTAGAGAGTAGGAAATTTTTGTTTATAAGCAAAGAACACCTTAAGGTAATGATCGTACAAGTGTTCTTCCTCAAATAAAATCTCTAATAAATTCACTGTATGTATTTCCTTATCATTCTTGGTTTTGATTCTTACCTCCTTGCTAGCCTTTGAGATATGCTTCTCTGGTTTCTGCACCTTGGAGTGATTTTTCATCTGTAGGACAAGAAAACACAGAGAATTACAACAGTGACAAAATTAACCAAAATCTGATTTAAAGGAAAAGTTATTACGCGACATTTAACAACTAAACAACGGCTATCAAATGTTCTTAAGCATAATTTAAAACTTTACAGGCAGATTTTAAATCTTAACACACGGCTCTTGAAATATCATAGGTAGCTAAATAAAAAGAGCAGGCGGTGCAGAAAGTATAAAATGTAGTCAGAGATTGCTGTTAGGCAGCTGTTGAAAACTCACAGGCGGTGCACTTTATCTAGCAAGCTGCATGATTTATCTGGTAGGCGGCGCACTTTATTTGAAATGCGGCAGCAGAATAAAAGACAGAGATGAATCAGGCTTTGTAGGAAGCATTTTTATGTTCATAAGCAGCTCTTAGCATCGCATACATGGCTCTTCTCTTATTTTCTGCAAGAAAAAACACCAAAAACCAAGCAAACACACCAAATCTTAAGATAAAAATGTTAGCAAAGAGGCTTAGAGCTCCACGGTGGGCGCCATTATGTGTGTAAGAAAATACACCTTCATAAGATTAAGATTAAGAGCAACAATTCTATGGAAAGATAAAACAGGTTAATCTAAGAATTGAAGACAAAATCTATATCATCACATGGTTCTCTATCCAAGCTTTGTTAAGAGAGATCTCAGGCTTAATCTCTCTCAGGGACAATCCTAGCATGAGATATGTGTGAAAAATGAATGCTCAAGTCTAGCTAGAATGCTCAAAATGCTCCAAGATTATGTTAGAAAATAACAAATGCTCCTAAACATGATATACTAGAATGCTATGCAAATGTTGAAATTCTCTCAAAAACTCTCCAATTCTATAAAATGCTCTCAATATGCCTATAGTAAGGATGCTTTTTCTCTTGAAATTCTTGGATCCCAAACACAAAGGAAATGGCTTGTATTTATAGCATTTTCCCAAGGGTAGGGGGTAGAGTGAGTTGATCATGATCAAAGCTTGGTTAAGTCAAAAGCTTTGAGGTGTTCTCAAATGGAGGGAAAGTTGGTTGGTTGTCTCAAAGATATTAAGAATTAAATAACTCCATCATTTAATTAAATTAGCCATGGAAGGGTGATTGGGTTGGATTTGATCTTTTTGATTTGAACTATACAATTGAAAAATCAATTGCATAATTTGATTAATCCCTTTAGGCTTGAATTTAATTATTTGAATTCATGATTATTTGTTCTTTTAATTTGATTTGAATTTTGTTCATTTGATTTGATAAATCTCCATTTGATTTGATCCATTTGTTTTGCATTGAGATGAGATGTTGAAGCATTTGGCTGAGATTTGCAATTTGGAATGCTTGAGATACACCTGGTCAATGTTAGGTGTCTACAATAGTATATGGATTACATCCTAGAGGAGTCTATGAGTGGAGAGACTTGAAGGATGGAGTAAAGGAAAGTGGATATGCAGATGATTTTTCTTATGCAATGCAGGAGATACTTGATATAGTCTGGAAGACTTTGATAGAGAATACCATGAAACATAAAGCCAAGGTTGATGAGAGTAAGAGAACTATTCAGTTCAAAGTGGGTGACATGGTCATGGTGCATCTTAACAAATCAAGACTTCAAAATGGATTCGCTCACAAGTTTTAGATGAGAAGGATAGGTCCCTATCCTATCTTATCAAAATATGGAGAGAATGCATTCAGAGTTGAGCTCCCAGAAAATAATGGACTGTCCCCTATTTTCAACATTGCAGACTTAGTCCATTACAAAGGACCACAAAAAGACATGGATCAAAGTCTCCAAGAAGTAATCAGGGATGTGGGAGAACTTCAATTACCCCATGTTACTGTCACAAGAGTTGTTAGTGTATTGGATACTAGAGTCTACAAATAGACTAGATCCAAAGCCTACAAGGAACACTTGATAAAAAGCATGATCAAAAAGATGTTGATGCAGTATGGGTAAAAGAATCAAAGTTCAAGAACATGGGGATTTATCCATGCATCCTTAATCCAAGGGTGGATTTATCCTTTTGTTTTGGGGAGGATGGTGTAGGAGCACACCTAGGCTAACCTCCATGTTTTTATCATTTTTGGCTTGTACTTGACATTGGCCAAGTTAAGATAGTTAGGTTGTTTCTAGACCTTAGAAGGTCATTTCAATGGGGTCTAGGTAAGTTATTCATTAGGACTAAGGTCACAACAATAGCCATTGTTAGTAGTTTTTCAATTACTTAGGCTTAGTTGCTAAATGTTGGATTTGAGTCATGAATGTGTCCTAAACACATAAATGAGGACATAGAGATGCCTTGTGGCCTTTAATGATCTTGGATCCTAGAAATGAAGAGGTTAGAGGTCCTAAAACTTAGGGAGACGACATAATGGAAAAGATACCAAAAGTTGCTAAACTGTTGCTATGACAATTACATTTGCAATTATTACAAATGTTGCATGCAACTCGGTTATCTTTGGATCCCCTTATGAATAGGAGTGGGGAATAGAAAAACAAGGTCTATAATCATGGAGATGGCATCTAATGTTACCCAACGACTCAAATCTAAGCATTAGTCATTTATTGTAACAAGTTGGGAAGAAGTAATACAGTCAGCAATTCTAATTTTCTGAGAAACCCATGCATTTCATTGTGACAATGCCATCTTATGGATTGAAAGCTTTGAAATAATGGTTTTTTTGTGTTCCTAAGATAGTTACATACATTTTTCATTCAGTAATTTAGTATTTTTGAGATAGTATAAGGTCTTAGTTAAATTATTTTGTTTTTAGTGAGTCCATTGGTCTTGTCCTGACTAGTTTATCAGTTCATTGCTCCCCCATGAAATCTAGCCATTGGAAACACCTATGGATGGATGGATATGTTAGGGGAGTCAGTAGTGTACATATTTTTAGGATTAGGAGTCTTAGAAATATGGAGATCTATTTTTACTAATAAGCCCTAGGTGAGCTCACAGTGCCCAGTTAGTGGTTTAGGATAGAAGAATTGGCATGTTTTATTCAGGGGAAGAAGGTACTGTACAGAATAAGTATAGTTCTAGTTAGGGTTTAGTCTTATCCTAACATAGTGTTATGGTCGAGTTCATACCAATCACTAAGACCAAGTTTTGAGTAACTTTTCTACTAAGTTGCAGACAATCCTAGAAATTACACCTATTAGCCCTATTGATCCTAGATTGTAGGAACCCTATTTACAGAGGAATTTTGAAACTAAAACCTTCAAAATCTCTTGTAAAGTGGTAAAGGGTATCTAAATGTGTGACTGGTTTTTCAACTTCTTTGGGAAAGTTTTGAAAGAAGTGAGAAAAACAAACTGTGAAAGGCTACAAGGGAATAAGCCCAATTAGCCCTCTTGAAGACATAAACTTGGGCTTGACTACAAAGAGTTGAGAGATCAATCAAAATGGATTCAAATGAGATCAAATGGATTTTTGACATGATGATTGACACCCCTGAAATGATTCATGGATGTTAGAGTGGAGTTGACACTTAGATCCTTCTAAGTGTAGGAGAGGAAGTGAAGTAACTACTAGGGTGTTAGTATTTCAAAGGTGAAGCACAAGTGTGAGACTCTTGGAGAAGAGTGGGATAAGGAATTATTTAATCACCTAAGCCTAATAAGGATCAAGAGGAGATTAGGATCCTTGAAGAAGAAAAAGAAAATCTTCTTAGTTAATTGTGCAAGAAAGCCATTAAAACACTCACATCACTTGCACTCTAAATGAAAAATTCTTAAATCAGTCTCTACTACATGAATCCAAAATTAGATCAGATAATTCAATCCATTAAAACACAAAGAACTCTCAAATAAGTTTATTGTACTCTGTTTTCACCAAACTTGCTCTATTGCTTTTCAAAAACTTGTATACATCAACTCTACCTTAGGAAATGAGCCATAGAGTGTCTAAAGATGCCTCCCTGCCATTATAGGCCACTATCATTCATTTTCCACTCCTAGAAAGGAGGGAATCCAATGTTGTCAAGTTGCATGCAACATTTGCAAAAAGTTACAAATGTTGTCATGATAACTTTTAGCATCTTTTGCATTTATGATGCAGACTACATTTTAGGGCCTCTAACCCATTTAGTTGTTGAAATAACATCATTTATGTCTCCTTAAGAATATTTCTACCCATACATAGGTCTTGGACACATTTAGACCTCATTTCCCAGCATTAGACCAAACTAAGGACTAAACAAAGACTAAGATGAAATTAGCACTAACCACTAATCCATCTAGTCACACACAACAAAAAGACCTTCTAAGGTCTTAAGAAAACACACACTAACTTGTCTAGGGACATTTAAAAGAAAAAATTACTAGGGCCTTGAGGATAGCCTAGGTGCTCCTGCACCATCCTCCCCTAATGAAAATATTTCAATCCACCCTTGGATTTAGTAAGTTGGGATCAATGCCCAACTTTTTAAACCTAGTCTCCTTGATCCACACTACATTTGCATCTGGTTGTCCTTACCACTTTACTAAGTGTTCTTGGTACTCCTTTCTGGTCTTCTTGTAGACTCAAGAATCCAAAATTTTCTATGCTTGCTTGATTGGTGTAGATGGAAAATGTAGTTCTTCCACCTCCTGTAATACTTCAGTCAAACTTTGATCTGTACCTAGGAATTTCTAATGTCCCCGCCACGAAACCCATAAGGAATTAGGTCTTTATGACCAAAAATTGCAACTAACAAATTTTTCCTAACATTACATCATTACCACTTCACATTTAAATTCCTTAAGGTTCCCTTAATGAATTCATTTACTAACATATTTACATTCCTTATCCAAATTGAATTTAATTTCCTTTCTTTACTTTCACATTTCAGAAGTTAAGAGATAAGCTAAGAAAATATCATTTCATTTACAAATTACATTTTAGCATAATAAACATTTTCTGTTATTGCAACAAAGGAGAGATAGAAAAGATAATTTCAACATGACACAATATATTTCCAACTTTGATCTTTCAAATAACAACCCTTGAAACAAACTCTAGAACTATCCCTCCCAATTACATTGCTTTTCTTTTCAATTACATCTTTCTGATAATAAATCTCATAATAACAGGTACATGAATGACCTGAAGGCATTGCAACATATCTTTTCATCTTTCCTTTCAAAAATACATAATACAAAATACAAATATCTGCATCCATACATAAATTTGAACGCATCCAAGTCACAAACCATGAATAGGACCTCGAAAGATTTTTGCCACCCAACCATGTGGAACTGATGAGGTTCTACCCCACATGCTAGGAGATAGAACCAAGAAACTCACAAGGCCCTAAGAAATCTAAGGCTACACAAAACCCTAAACTAAAAGATGTAACATAACAATATATCACTTTACTAATCACAAGGGATAGGTTCCTAACATACCCTCTAGGTGAGTGTCATCACATATCCTAGATTTTGGGGATCCTTCCTGGCAACCATGTAACCCCAGTCCCCCTTTATGAATAGGGATCCATCCTGGTAGTTATCCATGGTCCCGGTACTCCAACAGGACTATGTGGCCATTAATATGTTTTCTTTCATTATCTTTTGTTTCCCTTATTTCCCAGATTCATTGTTAGGTTATCACTTTTTACTAACCCACCCATAGGATCATCTAGTAACCACTTTAGGGTTCAAACACCTATGGTGAGCCACTCACCTAGGGTACCTAGTCCCCTAACCACACATACAAGCCAAGAAAACATCAAGTACTTTCAAAGATCCATATCATAGGTCTAGGGAACCCTCCGGTACACTTAGACCACCTAAACAAGTCCTGACCTTACATTAAGGACTCTACCAAAAACCAAGTATGAAAAAAAGCTTACACTCAAAACCAATTATATAAATTCATAAGATATGACATAAAACTTCCCACATGCATTTACACAACATTTCATAGCTTATTTCAAAAGTCTAGGGAAATCTCATGTGCCTGAAATTTGGCTTAGTCTGAATTTTTAAGAAATCTCAAAATTAGAAGCTACATCTTAACTCCTATGAAACCGAAACCTATCTCAATCATCCTGGAAGGTACCTATGTTATACTTGTATAAATTTTATACTTGTATAAATGTTATACTTGTATAAATCCCATTTTCCTCGGTTAACACTATTATGTTCAGTTGATACAGTCTGGTCAGTTGAGACTACTATGGTTGGTTGACACTGCTTTGGTTGGTTAACACTATTCTGTTATACTTGTATAAATCTTATACTTGTATAAATCTTGTTTTCCTTGGATAACACTATTCTACTCGGTTGATATAGTCTAGTCGATTGAGACTACTATGGTTGGTTGAAACTGCTTTGGTCAGTTAACACTATTCTACTCGGTTGATACAATCTGGTCGGTTGAGACTAGTATGGTCGGTTGACACTAAAAGTACATTTCTACCAATTGCGGGAAACGACTGTCAACTCCAACTTGCAGGTAAAACTGGACATTATGGGGACTATGGTTTCCTAATCTAGGCACGACCCATTTCATATCTCCCAATTTCCCTTCAAAAATGGCCCATCAATCCATCTTATCTATCCAACAAATCTGTTCTAGATCTGGGCAAACAAAGATGGTGCAAAAATAGATATGAAACTGTAGGGTTCAAACAGTAGTTCTAAAGCCTCAAAGAACTCATGGACATTCTGGAAAGAAAGGAGATAGGAGGAGAGTGCTAAGGACCCTATAGCCTCTTGCCAATGCAGAAATATTCATATACATACAACATGGTAAAATATTTAAACATAATCCTAAACTCCAAGTCACTAATACAGGCACAACATATATATGTATAACATAACCATTCTAAAATTTATATAGACAATAAAACACACAGAGGACACATTCATACACAAAGAGGAAGAATGGAGATTCTTCCCAGTTTAGACCCTACCTTGGGTCTTGCCGAGAATCCTCTTCCCTTGACTGGAGAATCTATATGAAACTTCAATCCTTGAATAGATATCCTTCTGAAAATCTTCCTCTTGCAATCAATTCCAAGAAATCCTCACACAGATGACCTCACTAACCGAAGACTCTCAAACTCACCTAAACTTTCACCAAAATTTCCGGAGACATCAATTACATAAAACTCAAAAGAAAACAAATCTTCCCAAAAATTAACATCCTCCCGCACACAAAAATCATCAATTATTTATTCCCCAACTATGTGGTTGGAGGAGTTGCTTTATGGGAAGCAACTCCTCCAACTTCCATAGTTAGTTGAAGGAACAACCAAATAATTTCCCGTAAAGACTTAATCAAGGTTTTTAATAAATTTAATTTAAATATCTTTTAAATGAAAGTATAACAAAAATACTAGACAAATACCTTTCAAGAAAAACACATAGCACAATAGGAAAACAAGTAGCCTAACTTCTAGGAGGTCTTGAGTTCAACTCCCTCCTAGATAGTTAATTTTACTACAAAGGGCATTTTCCTTTTATTATTATTATGTTTACTCTTTATTTAATACATTCATTAAATATACTTTATTTCACCCACTTTATGTACTTATTATAAATAATATACCATTTACACA
>MU224952.1:533197-543975 GCA_018584345.1 Thuja plicata | reverse complement strand
ATTCTATTTGTTGATGATTATTCAAGGATGATGACTGTAATGTTTCTCAAGGAAAAATCTGATGCATTCCATTTATTTAAATGGTACTTAGCTAAAGTTGAAAAGGAAACAGGCAAAAGTTTGAAATTCTTAACATCTGACAAAGGTGGATAGTTTATTTCTAATGAGTTCAACAGGTTATACAATGACAGAGGTATAAAAACATAGATGTCCGCACCCAGGACACCTCCATAAAATGGTATTGCTGAATGCAGAAATAGATCTATCATGGACTGTGCAAGAACACTAATGATGGAGAAAAATGTTGCAGAAAAATACTAGAAAGAAGCTGTAAGTACTGCAGTCTATACCCTAAATAGAGTACAAGTCAAGAAAGGTACAAATGCTACACCTTATGAACTTTGGTATGGTTATGCACCTAGTGTAAAGTACTTTAAAGTATTTGGAAGCAAATGTTTTATACTGAAGGACAATAGAAATGGAAAACTTTATGCTAAAGGTGAAGAAGGTATATTCCTTGGTTATTCAACAAAAAGAAAAGCATACAAATGTTTGAATTCTAATACTAACAAAGTTGTGGAAAGTGCAAATTTTAGAATTGATGAGTTTACAGAAAGGAATGGAACTGAAAGTACACAAGAGCCTAAAAGCTACAGATCATTCATATATCTGGATGAGGAAGATTCTAACACACTACTTGAGCCTACTGCCAAGAAATAGTATGCACCTTCCGAGTCATAGAGTGGAGTTGCCGAGCAACATCAAGTGAATGTCAAGCTATCTAATGGAGATGCCGAGTCTTAGAATCAACCAGAACTAAACACAAACAATGAATTTGAAGCAAGACCTGAGCCTACTCTAGCAAAATATGTGAGGAGACACCACAATTCTGATCAAATCATTGGATCGAAGGATTCTATAGTTATGACACGAAGTAAGTTGAAAGATGGCACATGTATGTTAGGTGAATTTGAGACCAAAACAGTGAAAGATGCTTTAGAAAATGAAGATTGGATACAGGCAATGAATGAGGAAATTGAACAAATTGAGAAGAAAAAGACTTGGACACTTGTACCTAGGCTGAAGGATAAAAATGTAATTGTACAAAGTGGGTATTCAGAAATAAACTAAATGAACATGGAGATGTGACAAAAAACAAAGCTAGACTGGTATGCAAGGGTTATGCACAGTAGGAAGGAATTGACTATGGTGAAACATTCACCCTAGTTGCAAGATTGGAAGGATTCAGAACCTTACTTGCATATGCATCCTATAAAGGATTCAAAGTTTATCAGATGGATGTGAAATCTGCATTTCTCAATGGTATCTTGGAAGAAGTGTATATTCAGCAAGCTGATAGTTTTGTTGACCCAAAAAAAAGGAATATGGTTTACAGATTGCACAAAGCATTATATGGACTGAAGCAAGTGCCAAGAGCATGGTATGAGAGATTGCACAATTATCTGATCAAGATTAGATTGGAAAGAACCAATGACAACAACAAATTGTACTTAAAGATAGAGCAAAGAAAAGGTACATTATTAGCTAAAATTTTTGTAGATGACATCATGTTTAGTGGACAAGATGTGTTATGCCAAAAATTTACAATAGAGATGCAAACTAAAATTGAGATGTCTATATTTGGTGAAATAAAATTCTTTGTTGGCTTACAAATGGTATCTATATCACTCAATCTAAATATATCAAGGAGATACTGAAAACTTTTGGAATGGAAGAGTCCAAACTAGTAAGTACACCCATGGCTACTGGATAGAAGCTGACAAAAGATGATGACACAAAAGAAGTGAACCAAACACTCTACTGATCAATGATTGGATAACTATAGTATGTTGTACACAGTAGACCTAACATTGCCCTAGTTGTTGGAATTATTGCAAGATTTTGTGCTAACCCCAAGGAAACTCACATGATAGTAGTAAAAAGGATTCTAAGATATTTGAAAGGAACTGATGACTATGGTCTATACTACAAGAAGAATGACAAGTTAAAACTTAGAGTTTACACTGACTCTGATTGGGCTGGAAATGTTGATGATAGAAAAAGAACTACTGGTGGAGAATTTCTTTTAGGAAAAAGATTGATCTCATGGACAAGAAATAAATAGAACTGCACCTCACAATCTATAGTTGAAGCCAAGTATGTGGTAGCAGTAGTCAACTATTCTAACATTGTGTGGTTGAAGATACTACTAAAAGGTATGAAGGAAGAAATCATTGAACTAGTTGTCATATATTGTGATAACACGAGTGCCATTAATATTTCTAAAAACCATGTTATGCACTTGAAGACAAAGAACATAGCTATCAAGTATCATTACTTGAGGGAGCTAGTTCAGAATAAATAAGTGAGACTGGATTATGTGAACACTAAAGAACAATTAGCAAACATATTCACAAAGGCACTACCCAAGGATGCTCATGAGTATCTATAAGGTAAAATGGGGGTGATTCCCCTAACTAAGGCTAATTAAGTTTTGTATGATACTGTTGCATCAAATATTACATTCAGAATACTTGACACATTAATGCATAATAAGTCACACTTTAGATTGCTGACTAAAGATGTGAAGTTGGACAAGGACAGAAAAGAAGATCAGTCATAATCAAGATGACAAGATCAACATGATACTGAAGATCTACATGACAAAGATATCGACATTTTGGCATTGTTGTCAAAGAGGGAGAGATCACCTAGATTACCTAGAGGGAGAGATTACATAAAGGAAGAAGTATAAAGAGGGAAAGATTACCTATATAGAGGCATAAGTTACTATTGAAAACATTGAAGTGATTATCTACTCAGAGGGAGTCTACAGATGATTAGACACAAATGATTATAGTGTGATTACATACACAAAGGGAGAAATGTTTTACAGATGAGAATTAGAATGAAGCTAAAGACATTAATGAAGATTTGTTCATATCAAGGAACACAGGTGACTTTTTGGATTTTATGGTAACTATGCTTGTTAAATCATTATTTTAATATTTTATGTTGCCATCAATGCCAAAGAGAGAGATTGTTGGAAAGTGACAATGAAAGCAATTGTTATTTTGTCATTGATGTCAAACCTTAACTGGTGAGACTATTGTTATCTGTTTGAGTACAATATCTATTGATTGATGAAGAAGATTTAACAAGAAGACCAAGTGAATGGTTGAGTTAAGGAAAATAAAAGGGTACTTGATCAGTTGGGACTCTGGCAAAGTATTTAGTTTTTTATCTTTCAAAGAAAGTTTTTCTGGTTGTTTTGTGCTGAGTGAAGTTGCTTGTGCCGAGCAAAGTTGTTTGTGCTGAGAAAAGTTGTCTGTGACGAGAAAGTTTGTTTAGTGCCAAGCACCAGTGAAATTTCCAAGTGAAAACAACGATGTTGGCCGACTTACAATATTTGGATTAATGATGAGATTTGAGATCTCTATCCGACTTAGTTAATTTTACTGGCATATGTAATGTTATTTAAAGATTGATCCACATCATTTAATGTATGGGTAACTATAATTAATGCATGGTTTCAAGATTTAATTAGAGACTACTTTGGAAAAGTAAATGTAATATAATGATGGAATGATTTGTTGGATCTGACCTAACCTAAGATCTACGATCTTGATTAAGCCGAAAAAGATTCATCTGACCTAGATAGAGAGGTATATGATAACCTCAAGGGGTTATTCATTATGTGTGGATATGTAAGTGGAAGTGGATGTGTGTATGCAAGAGGTTTGCATAGTTGATCTAATGATTGGCATGATCTAGTAGAGAAGGTTGAATACAGAAGTAGAGAGTTGCATGTGTGATTGCTTGATGGATTTCCAAGTAGATCATAAGATTGAAATGACAGTATAGGCCATCCAGTAGGTTAACATCAGAGCTGTAATTGGATCTAAATTTGCAAAGTAAGTTGTATGTATCAGATCACAATTGTTGATGTAATACCCACTCATGTTTTTCTTTTTATTTATGATGTCATACTCTTTTAGGCATTGGTTTCAGTTGTTTGGCCAAATTCTTTTAGGCCACATTTTATGTGAGCTGACATTATTTCATTTGACAATGATACTTGTTTATGATGTCATGATTTTACCTTATGCATAGATAGATGTGATGATGTTTTCATGTTTATTATTATATGTTGATTTTAGATTATGATGTACTTACCCCATACTCACATGTGTATGGTTGTCTTATATGTGAATGTACTTGTTGATGTGTTGTTGTGGTAGAGGACGGAGAAGTAGTTACTTGCTTCGGCGAGATCCACATGTTCGACCAATCCTTATCATTGTTTGTGATATTATATTATGTATGTACATATGTGTTCTTTGATGACGAGATTACAGGTACAGGGCATCGTCTTCGCTAAATTGGCAAGAGTGAGCGTGCCCATAAATATTCATCTCAATGGTAAAGATGGGAGGTAACATACAAATCCAAAACCCTAACCTAAGCCTAATCATCCTAATGTAGGATGAGTTTCAGTATGACTACCTTATCCAGATTTGTCTAGGTTGACAGAATTTGAATACCCTCTCTCTTGTGTATGTGTGTGTTTTCCTTGATTATGCTTTTAGGTATTTTTGGATTATTGAGCGATTTTCCATATTCTATGATTTAATAGATTATAGTTGAATTGATTATTTAATTATATCCTAAGTTTATTTTAAATAATTAATTAAATTGAAATATTTGAATATTTGATTTAATTAAAAACTATATTATATGTGCTTATATGATTAATTAAATAATTAAATATTTGATTGCATGCATTATTGTGACATAAATATTTAATCTATTTAATTAAATATTTTATTAATTACATGTGCATAATTGTGTTGAAAAAGTATTTTCAAATTGAAATATCTCAACTTGTAATTAGGAGTCAAAGTTGAGTTGTGGCAATAAAGTATATTTTATTTAATTAATTTGGATTTACTTTCAATTTTTAAGTTAAGTTAAATTAGGGATTGACTTGGGAGTTGTCATTCACCTTTGCATGTTTTGGGGAATTTGAATCTCTTTAGGGGGAATTGGTCATTCATTCTCTCATAACAGGTTTTTGAGAATTGGAGAGCTCTTGGTGATTTTGGGGTCTTTGAAGAACTGTGGATTGTTGTGGATCTTGGTTACTTCGAAGTTTTCAGAATTTTCTATTGCTTGTGTGTGTGTGCTCGGATCTACATTGTTGCCAGATCTGTGGTTGAATTGGGCTTAAGGGTTTCAGATCTACTTTCATCCTCCAAGCTACATTCTTTCATTTCTTGCATTGGAATCAAGGTAGGTTTCATTTTCCATGTATGGATTCAATTTCTTAGATCTGAGGTTTTCAATATTGTTTAAATGCATGTTCATCATTTTTTATCTTTAATGACTTATGGTTGTTTCTATGTTTTTGGGTGTTTCTAGAAACCCTAGATCTATACTTCTTTCATTTTCTATAATCTTAGCATCGCAGGGTTATGCTGTCAAAATTTTGGGAAGAAATTCCCTCTAAATCTCTTAGAAAATGAAAAATTAAGCTCTTTGTATAGTTTATACTATAAGGGAAATTAAATTTATGGATGCTTAATGTTTTGGTGATTTCAGAGTTTATGAGAAGCCTGGATCTATTATTTTCATGATTATGTATTCCTTGTTATGGTTCAGATATACTGTCAAAATTTTATATTTAGATCTCTTAAAAAACTCCTAGAATTTGAAAAATCATTCTGCCTATAGTCCTAACTATAGTGGGAAAATAAATTAATAGTCCCTTTGCATTTGCTTTGGAAAAATAAACTTATTGAAAAAAAAATCACTCTCTGTTTTTACACAGACGTGTGAAGAAAAAAATAAAAAAAAAAATCCATTTTCTTTGGAATTTTCCGTTTTCAAAATTTTTAAATATAAAAAAATTAATTAAAACAAATGAAATTGGTGTTTTTTAAAAACAAAATGCAGTGGGAAATTTTTTATTAAAAATTTAGTTTTAAAAAAAAAAATTTAAGTTGGCGGGGGGCGGGACCCCATTCCCACACCCCCCGCGCCATCAAAAGGCACGCAGCCCTAAGGCTGCTGGCGGATGTACCACCGAGCTGACCAGCCCCTATGGCAGCGGCGGCTATTAAAGTAGAAAAGGAGGGGGGAGGGGGGCCCGAGGGGAACCCGCTCCCCCCCATAATGTTTGTTTTAAAATTTGTTAAATTTCGCTGGGTTTTAAAATAATACATTAAATCCATTTTTTTTTTAATATGAATTTTTAACTTAGTTTTTTTTTTATAACATAAATTTTTATTAGTATATTTTTTTTACTATTAATTCTTAATTAGTATTTTAGTATTAATTTTAAATTAGTGTGTTTAAATATTAACTTTTAATATGTTATTAATAGTTTTAATTTAACAAAATCAATTTTATTAATATGATTAATTTTAAATTGATATAGGGATTATAGAATTTTTTTAGTTAATAGATGGTTATTAATTTTAATTAATATAGAGGTATTGATTTTCAATTAATAGACCTACCATTATTAATTACATTGTTTTAATGGATACAAATCCCTCGAATAGTATGTATTAGAATATATCATTGAATGGCTCGTGTATATAGTGTAGTTAATTTTTATTCAATTAAATCAGCATTATATTAAAGTCATAATGTAATTAAAGTACATCCTTAGTTAGGTTGATTCAACTCATGTAATGGTTATTTTAATTAGTCCATTTAGATGCTAGGGGTAGTTTGAATGGGTCTAATTTTGATGTTATTTATTGTGTTGAATTTAATTGTAAAATTGGATTTACTAATGGACGAAATGACTTTATCTTATGCGTATGGATGGTTTATATAGATGATATTGTTATCCATGTATGTTCATTTTTTAGTCTTTTAAGACGTTTTGGTTTCTATGCATCTTATGGATATCTTGGGCTTGTATATATTGTTATCTGGGACATTAGATGACCTAGGATGTATGTAGAGGCTGGGGTGACTATAATTATATTTTTGTTACTTCATGGCATGTGTGTTGTCAGGTATTACCCTAAACTGACCATGTGACCCTTTTGATTATGTTATTTTCTAGTGTACCTATGTGACCATTCTTGTTGTATGGGATATTGATTTGGGGTACACTAGGGTTGTGACCTATGCTAGATCTATTAGGATCTCTGAGCCTAGGGTAGGTTACCTAGATGCGTAGTAGGAGGTACCTTGAAATAAGTTTCGTGTCTGTAAGAGGCTACTGGATTGCTTATTGTGGAGTTTCTTAATAAGTGATAACTAAAGACATATTTGAGAGATTAAAATAAATTAATAAGATGTGCCCTCACCCATGCTTGAGTGCTAGTATAGGCTAAGATGGTGTTGAGAAGATGTTAGTTTCCCTGTGAGGTACCTGACATAGTTAGTGGGCCTTGTCAGTATGCGAGGAAATTGGCTCCATGTATGGTCACTTAGGTGCCAAAATCTATTGTGATTATCTGGGCTGAACTTAAGGGTAGACATACATGATGACACCTTCCTTGACACATGCTAGATTTCCTACGTTGTTATTTGCCTCTAGATTAGTGAGTCTTACCTTTTATGATGATTAGTACACCGGATTAGAGAGCTATTAGGATTCTTTGCTTAGTGGTTATGCCTTCTTGGTTTTGGATATCCAATTGGGATCTGTTGTTATCTCCTCAGCATGGTGGGGTGGACCTTTGTGGTCCCATTGAGATTCGACATCCTTGTACCAGGTGCTTGATGGTTTCTTGCAGATGAACTCTTTATGTTCCTTCATCATTTATTATGTAATTTGATTATTGTAATCTTGTATTAGTGTATCGCATGTGATACCTAATGTAGATATTGTAATATTATGTAGATTAGAGCGATTACCACATACCCTGCGACATGTGCTATGGATGTGTGTTATGGTGGTTTCATGGTTATCCATGAGGATTGTAATTATGGTTATGTAAGTTGTATTTGTTATGTTTAATCAGATGGAATCTTTTTTTATACTGGTAGTTGTGTTTTTCTTTAAGTAATTCAACGTCATGGGACCCTTGAGTCATATAATCTATGTGAGTGTAAGACATGTGTATAAATGGTAATTGCTTCCGCATGAATGTATGTTTCTTTATGTTAACTTTAAAAAAAAATTATTCAGCACACATAGTGACATGTTCTAGGTTAATCTCTCTTAGGTTCCCTGGCGAGGCATTACATCTGGTATTAGAGCCCTAGTTTCTACACTAGGAACTTTGGGAATTGTACGCCCATTAGGTTGTGTCTAGCTAAAACTGAAACTAAAACATAGACATACTACACATTGTTTTTATGTATTATTTTATGGTTTATTATGTATTCTTTAGTTTATGTTTCAAGCTATGTGGTGAGATTTATATTTATCTCTATTTGTTTCAGGAATTATGCCTAAGACACGAGCAGCTAGAGGCTATGGTAGGGGTAGGTCTAGTTCCCGTGGGTGAGGGAAACAAGCTAGCTCCTCTACTAGTGTTAGATAGGAGAGTGAGCAACATCAGGATAGGGGTGAGAAGAGGAGGGAGAATCAAGATGAGTCTGGGGGTTTGAATATTAGGAAGATTCTTCAGGCCATCCTAGATCACCTTCTTGAGAAAGATAGAGTGGAACGAGAGGCATCTCATCACTCCCAACAATATGAGGAGAGAGAGAGATCCAAGAGCCCTCGTGGGGGGACTATATCAGTATATCTAGCAATCATTGCGGAAAACCACATGAGAGACTTGACGAGAGGAAAGGCTATTCCTTTTGTTGGATAGGATTCTGGTTTAGAGGAAGAGACTTGGTTAGAGTATTTGGATAGAGTATTTGTGATGCATCCCTTTAGTAGTAATACTAAAGTGAGATACACTGTGATGCAGTTGACACATTTTGCAGCTATCTGATGCAAGATAGAGGAGCAGAAGCTAGGACTCCATATGGACACTATCACTTGGGAACTCTTTCTCGAGAACTTCAAAGATAGGTTCATGTCGGATTAGTGGAGGTAGCAGAGAACTGACGAGTTTCATAATCTTAGACAGCTTACTTTGACTGTGGAATAGTACGAGCATCATTTTTATGAGCTCAAGCAGTATGCTAGTTATAGCAAGGATTTCGCACTAGTGGTTCAGCACTTTGTGTGAGGGCTTAACGCTCACATAGTAGGGGACGTGAAGCTCTTTGAGCCTACAAACTTGAGAGCTACGGTTATTAAGGTCACCCTATCAGAGGCTAACTTGGCATTAGGCCATGGAGGTCAGACAGGTGCTCCTACAGGTGGTGCATCTGGTTCTGGAGTTAGAGATAATCAGTCTTGAGGGACTGGAACTTCAAGGAACCCCCTAGTTCCTTTGCGGGTAATCAGAACTTGCAGCAGAAGGTGACTCCTCCTCATGGTCAGAGTAGTGGTACTCACCCTAGAGATTCTTGAGGTGGTCTACATGCCAGGCACAATCAGTATAGTCAGCCTACACAGAGCACACAACAGAGTATCAGTAGAGATAGTTTCCAGCAGTCTAGTGTGCCCTCCAATGGGAGAGGCAATTTCAGAGCTACAGGATGTTTCACTTGTGGTCAGTTTGGCCACATTGCGGTGAATTGTCCACAGTGCGCTTCCCAGTTTCCTGAGTAGAGACCTGCGACTTCTGAACCTATAGTTGGGAACATTGGTAGATCTCATGGAGCATATGTAGCTTTGGATTATCATCCTCCAGTGTATCATCCTCCTATGATTGAGTCTGCGGGTAGAGGACCTGCAGTTGGGTTTTAGTTTTCAGTAGTAGGGAAGGATCCTCAGTGTTCTAATCAGAGAGCAAGGAAAGGTCCTATGGGATCTACTCGTTGAGTCTTATATGACTCATTAGGATGCTTCATGTTTATGGGAGTTGTATCCCTATTTGTTTCAGGCTTCCAGGAGTAGGCCTCATCCTAGGTGGTGGATGTAATACCCACTCATATTTTTCTTTTTAGTTATGATGTCATACTCTTTTAGGCATTGGTTTCAGTTGTTTGGCCGAATTCTTTGAGGCCACATTTCATGTGAGCTGATATTATTTCATTTGACAATGATACTTGTTTATGATGTCATGATTTTACCTTATGCATAGATAGATGTGATGATGTTTTCATGTTCATTATTAAATGTTGATTTCATATTATGATGTACTTACCCCATACTCGCATGTGTATGGTTGTCTTATATGTGAATGTACTTTTTGATGTGTTGTTGTGGTAGAGGACAGAGACGTAGTTATTGCTTCAGCGAGATCCACATGTATGACTGATCCCTATCATTGTTTGTGATATTATATTATGTATGTATATGTGTGTTGTTTGATGATAGGATTGCAAGTACAGGGCATTGTCTTCCCTGAATTGGCAGGAGTGAGCATGCCCATAAATATTCATCTCAATGGTAAAGAGGAGAGGTAACATACAGATCCAAAACTCTAACCTAAGCCTAATCGTCCTAATGTAGGATAAGTTTCAGTATGACTACCTTATCCGGATTTGTCTAGGTTGACAGAATTCGAATACCCTCTCTCTTGTGTATGTGTGTGTTTTTCTTGATTATGCTTTCAGGTGATTTTTGGATTATTGAGTGATTTTCCATATTCTTTGATTTAATGGATTATAGTTCAATTGATTATTTAATTATATCCTAAGTTTATTTTAAATAATTAATTAAATTGAAATATTTGAATATTTTGATTTAATTAAATATTTAATTGAAAACTATATTGTATGTGCTTATATGATTAATTAAA
>MU224952.1:465803-478243 GCA_018584345.1 Thuja plicata | reverse complement strand
TATATATATATATATATATATTAGGTCAAGTTTGGATTTAATAAGTGTGAGATGTATGTGATTATGATATGAAGTGTGGAGGCGAAATTAGATGGAATTCTGATTAAGGACAAAACATACAGAGCTGCAAAAGAATATTCAACCAGTGAGGATCAAGTGTTTAAAGCTAGAGTAGATATCTGAATTAGAAAATAAAGTTGCTTCTTATAACAGGTCAATCCATTGTTACTCTCTAACAATTGTAGTAGTGATCTAAAATATCTTAACAGAGTAGACTTAATAGTCTTTTGTAAATCCTCTCACAAGGTGACATTTCTACATTGAAGTGTTTGAAGACCTATAAGAAGGCCACTCTTTACAGGGTAATGAAATCCTCCAACATGGTCACACCTATTAGTGTGTTATTGTAACCTTTAACATGGTTGGCTCCTAACAGGGCTCACTTCAGAAGAGTGATAAATAGTGACTAGTTTCAATTGGTGGTTTTTCCCATATTAGGTTTCCATGTTAAATATTGGTGTTATCTATGTACATGCTATTTTCTTTATGCTTTATGTTTCTATATTTAATCACTAAAGGATAATCATAGTTAATATCTTTAAAGTTTACTTTGTTAAGTGAGTGATAGACGAATATCTATGTTAACCGAGTAACAGTGATAAATTTATTTAAGACATCTAAGTGACTTGGATTTTTTTTGTAGTAACTAATTCACCCCTCCCCTCTTAGTTACTCAACTCATTTCCAACAATTGGTATCAGATTATTTGGTGCTTACAGGGAAGATTTTAAGTGCTTACAAGGAAGGTTTCAAGGCCTAAGCTAAAGATCAGAGATGTCTTACGGAAGGGAGATCCCCAAGATTAACAAGGAAAACTTCACTGCATGAAAAGAATTGATGAGGCTACATCTATCTACTATTGGAGACATGGGTTTGCAATTTATGGATCACAATTATGTGGAACCATAGAGACCTATGTCTATGGATCAAGTGGTGGACATGAAGCATCATAACATAATGATGATTGATATAGCTTCTTCACTCAGCTATTTTAAATTTGATGAAGTCAAGGAATGCCCTAGTGCCTATGATATGTGGAAGAAACTACATGAAATCTATGGATGAGATGACAATGTAAAGAGAGCCAAAGAAGAAAGTCTTAGAGGTCAGTTTGATCAGATGAAAATGAAAGAAGGAGAAGACATTACAAAATACATTGAAAGAATCAAGAAAAGTATCAATGCAGTCAGAGCTATTAGTGGAATAATTCAAAACAAAAAAGTGGTAAGGTATTGAGAACTTTACTTCCTATCTATGCAATTAGAGTTTCAGCTATTCAAGAGATGAGATGTAGTAATGATATAACTCTAGATGGATTGGTTGGAAAGACTTACATCTTTTGAGTTAGAAAATTATTCTCCTAATCCTAGTAATCTTGAGTCTGCATTTAAAGCTAAATTAAACCTTGGTAAGATGAAAGGAAAATAGATTGACAGTGAAAGTGATGATGATTCTAATGATGAATATCTGGAAATCATTGAAGCATTACTTTCAAAGAGAGATGCAAAAGGAAAAGGATAGTACAAAGGAAAAATACCATTGATTTTATTTTCATCTGATGAGGTTGGTCACACTCATGCTAAGTGTCCAAACAAGGAAGAAAAAGGTGAGAGAAAGTTCAAAAATTACAAAGGAAAGAAATATTTCAAAGGCTACACAATCTACAAGGACAAAGGTAAGAAATGTTGTTATATTTCTAAAGATTCTGATAGTGATGAAGATGAAGATAAAATGGTTTACATTGCTATTAAGGATTATTCAGACAATAAAGATAATGAAAATACTGCACTTTACCCTCATGTTAGCAAGAACGACACTTGGATAATTGATAGTGGTTGTTCTCACCACATCACTAGTGATAAAACCAAATTTGAACATCTCAGTACTATGATGGTGGGAGTTTTAGTTTTGGGAATGATGAACCCTGCTATGTGAAAGGTAAAGGTTGTATTTCTCTAACTGAAGGAATCAAATGTGATATTCTTATTGGGTTGAAGGAAAAAGGCATAATCTACTAAGTGTGGCATAGCTGAATAACATTGGTTTCAAGTTACAGTTCATGAATGGTAAGGCCAAGCTCCTAGATGGTAAGGGAAACCTAGATGGAACTGGCAGGCCAAAAAAAGGTAATCTATTTTATCTTGATCTCAATGAAAGTTCATGTTTTATTGCACAAGTAGAAGAAATCTAGTTATGGCATAAAATTTTGTGTCATGTGAATTTTGATAACCTGATCAACATAAGAAAGAACAAAAGAGTAAGAGGTATTCCTATTTTGAAGAAACTTGAATTGGCAATATGAAAACAATGTCAAATTGGGAAGACAGGCAAAACTAGTTTCAAGAGAAAGAATTACAATACAAAAGAAGTCTTGGAATTAGTGCATATTGATTTGTGTGAAACAATTGGAACAAAAAGTTACACAGGTGAGAAGTATTTCATTCTATTTGTTGATGACCATTCCAGAATGATGACTGTTATGTTTCTTAAAGAAAAATCAGAAGGTTTTCATAAGTTTAAATGGTACCTTGCGAGAGTTGAGAATGAAACATGAAAGAAACTTAAATGCCTAAGATCTGACAGAGAAGAAGAATTCATTTCTAATGAGTTCAATAAATTTTGAAATGAAAGAGGAATCAAGAGACAAGTATCTTTCCCAGGTACACCATAACAAAATGGTATAGCAGAAAGAAGGAACAAATCCATTATGGATTATGCAAGAACCTTGATGATTGAAAAGAATGTTGCTACCAAATACTGGAAGGAAGCCATCAACACTGCAATTCACACCTTGAACTGAGTTCAACTGAAGAAAGGTACTAAGAAGACAACTTTTGAATTATGGTATGGCTATAAACCTAATGTTTGTTATTTTAAAGTATTTGGAAATAAATGTTACATCTTGAAGGAAGAAAGAAATGGAAAATTTGATATAAAAGGTGATGAAGGTATATTCCTAGGGTACTCCTGTAAAAGAAAAGCATAAAAATGTTTTAATCTTACTACTCATAAATTTGTAGAAAGTGTGCATATAAATATTGATGAGTTTGCAGAGAGAAATGAAGAAAAGAGTAGTAAAGAGCCTGAGGACTACATGAAATTTTTGTATTATGAACCTGATACTATACCTAAGAAACATGCAATGATGATTGAACATCAACCATGTCAACTACTGAATTCATCATCACAAACCTTGTTACAACTTGTGCAACTTGAGCTTATAACTGTTGAAACTGAGTCACAAACATAGGGAAATGAGTCTCAGACTAAATAAATTGAGTCACAAAAAGAGGGAACTTAGTCTCAGACTGAAGAAATGGAGTCATAGACAAAGGCACCTGAGTCACATACAGAGGCACCTGAATCTTAGATAGTGGAACCTAAGTATCAGATATAAGAACATAACAAAATATTTGAACATGGTGAACATAGTAGAGAAATCCAAGAATCATAGAGAAAGGAACCTATACTTGAAAAGTATGTCAGAAGGCATCATGCACCTAAGAAAATAATTGGAGATTAGACAGAAGGTATAATGACAAGGAACAAAATCAAAGGTACATGTTTTCTTAGTGAAATTGAGCCTAGAACTATTAAAGATGCATTGAATGATGAAAGTTGGGTAGAAGAAATGAATGAAGAGAGTGAGAAGATAGAAATGAACAAGACCTGGACTCTTGTACCTAGACCAAAAGATAAGAATGTTATTGGTACTAAGTGGGTTTTCAGAAACAAGATGAATGAAAAAGGAGAAGTTTCCAAAAAAAAAGCAAGATTAGTATGTAAAGGATATGCTCAAGAAGAGGGTATTGATTATGGAGAAACTTTTTCTCCTATTGCAAGACTTGAAGGAGTCAAAACTCTTCTAGCATATGCTACACATAAAGGATTCAAGGTATATCAAATGGATGTAAAATCTACATTCTTAAATGAAATTCTTCAAGAGGAAATCTGTATTGAGAAACATGAAGGTTTTGTAGATCCTAACAAAAGGAATATGGTTTGCAAACTGCACAAAGCATTTCATGGACTGAAGCAAGCTCCTAGAGCCTGGTCAATGTGAGGAATAGTGGGTCCAATGCTAGAGAGTCAGCCTGACTCTTCTCTAATGTCTCTTGCATAGACCTTCTAGGGTATTCTAAACCCTAACTAAGGGAAGTTACTAAGATCTTTATCCTTATCTCAAGACCCAATCCTCCATCAATAAATCACCTCTCCATGCTTATTGAACCTACAAGGGTAGATTCATGCTTCTAGCTAAATCGACTTATTCAACCAATACACTTACAACATATTCCTTTAATTATTCTTCCCTAGCTTGACTATCCTCAAGCTTTCCTAGAGTAAGAACCCCACTTGCATGTCTGACCTCTCTACTAATGAAACAAATCCTAAAACTATATACAAGGGCTCCTCTTGAATCCTATCCAGGCACATGGTTCTCACCATGGATTCAAGAAACTTGAGGAGCCATGCAATTTAACAACCCAAAATGGGTTAAGAACTTAAAAGTTGCAAAAAAGAATAAAACTAAGCTATCTGCACTTGAAACAGAACAATGAAAACTCAAAGGATAGTCTAAAAACACACTGCATTTTCTATTCAAAATCCTCTAACTATTACAATACGCATCCATCGTCTTAAAAACATGCAGGTAGATATTTATCCAGCGCTTCTCCAACAAATTTTACCAACCTCATGAATATAGGTATGTGCGATCATTCAGTAACCTCCCATCACTTTGGCCAAATGTCACTATCTATTGAAGACAAGGCAACACGTATTGAGCCATTACAAATGACTGAACTAGTCAAAAAAGACAAATTCATGATTTGCAGGCCATTAACCAACATTACCAAACTCCATTGTTGACTTTACCAAATAGCAAAATGAGCGTTGGTAAAAGCAGAATCATCAACACTCGAGCATCAGAATAAACCCGACATCTACAAGAAACCTTGAGAAACATCCCCAAGCACCAAATCTAACCCGAGAGACATTACTGAGTGACATTCTCAAGAATTCCATACAACATACCCAAGCAACCTAGTGTAACCTGAGCAAGATTCCCGAGTAGCATTCCCGAGCAACAGAGTTGCCCGAGCACCACTATAAACCAAGAACCAGTATAACTTAGTGCCATTTCACCATTTTTGGTTGCTAGAGCCTTTTTTGGATTTCCAGAGACTTGTAATCCACTTAACACACACACTAAATTGAAAATCAAACTACTAAGCAACTATGGTGTTTGTTCACTGATTGACCACGGTCAGTACAAAAGTGGTAGAACAAAAC
The DNA here is from genome assembly GCA_018584345.1 of Thuja plicata. Lineage (NCBI taxonomy): Eukaryota > Viridiplantae > Streptophyta > Pinopsida > Cupressales > Cupressaceae > Thuja > Thuja plicata. The sequence continues at coordinate 472,888 of MU224952.1, read as the reverse complement.
ACCTTACAAACAAATTATAAACCCAAAATGCTTCTAACCTAGGTGATCCTACAACATACTCCCCCAAACAAAAGAAATCAACTTCCAGGTGATTGGATTAAGTCAGGATTGATGCCTAACTTCTTGAAATCTATCTCTTGTACCCTTGTTGCCTCCGAATTAGCTTGTCCTTTCCATTTGACTAGATGTTCCATGTAGGTCTGCCTTCTAGTCTACTTGGAAACTCTTGAATTCAGAATCTTCTTTGCATTTGGTTTTGGTGCAACTCAAAGTTTTAATTCCTTGAGGTCTTTGATGTCTGTTGCTAGATGATGACCTCCTCCTGGAATTGGTCCTTTATAGGATACCAGATCTATCACATTGAAAAATGGAGATAATCCTATGTTTACAGGAAGATCAACTCTATAAGCATTAGATCCATACTTTGAAAAAATTGTACAAGGTCCTATCTTCCTCATCTGAAGTTTACTCGAAACACCTTTTTACAACCTTTCTTTGTTGAGGTGCACCATGACCAAATATCCAATTTGAAATTGAACATCTCTTTTCCTCACATCTACCTTATGCTTGGTGCGAATTATATTATCCACTAATACTTTCTTCACTGCATCATGGGCCTCTTTCATAGATTGAGCAAAATATTTAGCATACCCACTCTTATATGCATTGCTTCCGAGATCCCTGAGTTCACATATACCCCTAGGATAAATCCGATATACTATTTCAAAAGGGATCTTTCCAGTGGATCTATTGACTGTTTCATTGTATGCAAATTATTCTTGAGCAAGTAACTAATCCCATGATTGTCCATACTCTTTGGTGAGGTATCTCAATATATTTCATAAACTTTTGTTCACCACTTTAGTCTGATCATCAATTTTTGGATGATATGCCGAGATAAAGGAAATATTAGTACCGAGTTTCTACCACAAGGTTTTCCAAAAATGACTCATAAACTTAGAGTCTCGGTCTGATACAATACTCAAAGATAATCCATGTATCCTTACTTCTTCTCTAAAGAACAATTTTTCTATGTAACATTCATCATGTGTGGTCTCTTATGGCACAAAGTGAGCCATCTTGCTGAACCTATCAACAATCACAAAGTTGTTGTCCATTCCCTGCCTGGCTTTTGGTAATCCAACTACAAAATCCATACTAAGGAATTCCCATGGTCTATTTGGGATTGAAAGGGGCTGGTATAATCCTGCATTGGATGAAGTCCCTTTTTCCTTTTGACAAACTACACAAGTCTCTACATACTTCTGGATATCCCTAGTCATTTTTGGTCAATGGTAGTATCTCTTGACTCATTCTAGAGTTTTATTCAACCCAAAATGTCCACTTAATGAACCATTGTGATTCTCTTGTACTAGGTTCTCCCTCATTGAACCTCTAGGTACATAGATTTGTCCTCCTTTAAATAAAAGGCCTTCTTGAAGAGTATACTTAGAATACTCACTATGAAAATGATTTTGAAAATCTTGACATAACTTGAATGCTGTTGAAAAGTCTTCATCTGCTGGATATAGATCTTTGAAGCTTTCTATGCCAATGATCCTTAGCTGAAATTATTGTACTATGAGAATCCTTCTACTCAATGAATCTTCTACCTTGTTCTGTACTCCCTTCTTGTGATTTATAGTGAAAGTATAGGATTGTATATACTCCACCCATTTCATGTTCTTATGGCTTAGTTTATCCTGTGAATTCAAAAAACTCAAAGCCTAATTATCGGTAAAGACTACAAATTCTTTGGGAAGGAGGTATTTATCCATTTCCTTAGTGATTTCACTAATGCATACAATTCCAAATCATATGAGGAATACTTCCTCTTTGCATGACTGAGTTTCTCACTGTGAAAAGCTACTGGCTTTCCTTCTTGACTCAAAACTACACCGACAACAATATTACTAGCATCACACTCCACAGTAAACAACTTGTCAAAAATAGGAAGTTTCAATATCAGTTGATTCGTTATCCATTCTTTCAAATTCTCAAATCCCTTATCATCCTAATCAATCCATTAGAACTTGGATTTCCTACCCCCTTTAATGGTATCCAAAATAGGTGCGCTAATTTCACTAAACTCACTGATAAACTTCTTGTAGAACTGTGCTAAAAAATGGAAGCTTCTTACCTTGGTAGATGACTTTGGTGTAGGCCAATTCAAGATAGATTCCACCTTGCTAGTATCCATCTTCAAGTTACCCTTTGAGATAACAAAACTGAGATATACCAACTCTTTTTTCATGAACTCACTCTTTTCCAATTTGAGTTCCAACTTTTCCTCATTCAATCTCTGCATTACCATTGGCAGATGTTTAAGATGATCCTGTTTTCTTTTTCTGAACACCAGGATGTCATCTAAGTATACTACAACCAATTTTCCAATGAATTCCTTCAAAACCCCGTTCATCAATCTCATAAATGTTCTTGGGGAATTTGAGAACCCAAAAGGCATAACAAGCCACTCATAAAGTCCTTTGATAGTCTTAAAATAAGTCTTCCACTCATCTCCTCCTTCGATTCTTATTTGGTGATATCCACTCTTAAGATCTATCTTGGAGTAATATCTAGCTCCACGGAGACAATCCATTAAATCTTCTATTCTTTTTATGGGGAACCTATACCGAATAGTGATCTAGCTATTTATGGCCCTGGAATTGGTACATAACCTCCAAGTACCATCCTTCTTCGGGGATAACACTGTGGGAACAACACATGGACTTATAATCTTTTTAATCAACCCTTGGTTAATTAGTGTTTGTATTTGGTTAGAAATTTCTGCATTTTGCTATGGGGTCATCTTATAAGAATCTTTATTTGGAAGTGAGGCTCCTGGGATAAAGTCAATCTGATGACTAATAATCCTCTTAGGTGGTAGGGTAGCTGGTTGACTGTCACTAACTATGGTATGCTACTGAGTTAACAAAATTTGGATCTCTAAAGGTAACTCTTCTCTCTTATTTCCTTCTTCATGCTTCGATTTCAAAACTAAAGCAAAGCCTACTCCATCTTCTTCTTTCAATGTATTCAAGAACTCCTTCTCACTAGCCAACAATAAGTTGGGACCCCCTTTCTTCACTTCACTTTCTTCCAAGACTAACTATATCTTGAAATTCACTCCATCTTTCTTAAAGGAATAGGATTTCTTAACTCCATCATGCACTGTAGCTCTATCAAATTGCCATGGTCTACCCAACAATAGATGACAAGCATCCATGGGAAGGATGTCACACAACACTTGGTCCTTATATCTCCCTATGGAAAATTATACCCAAGCTTTTTCATTAACTAAGACATGTTGATCTTTATTAAGCAAAGTAACCCTATAAGGACTAGTATGAGGAATCATTTTCAACTTTAACTTCTCGATAGCTTCTAAAGAAATAATATTATTTGTAGATCCTGAATCTATGATAACTTTACAGACCTTACCAAGTACCTTGCATTTGAATCAAAACAAAGATCTTCTTTGGCTCGACTCTTCTATGCTGGGTTCTTTGAGGAGTGCTCTACAAATCATTAGTTTCTCTCCCATCTCAGAATCTAGTGAAACTTTTGTTGTCTTTTTTCTAGAAGATTCTTCTTGCACATAGTGGACTCTCTTTTCTCCTCCTTTTGATTTAGAACTCTTCTCAAGACACTGCTATGTAGGATGCTCAAATTACTGACAGGTATAACACTTCATTGAAGAGAAATAAAATCCTCTCCCTTGGTTATTAGTTCTTCCTCTTGAACTATTATTTGAACCTCTTTCTCTATTGTAAACACCTCTTGTGTTACTTGATTCTCCTTGATTTTCGGTGAGTTTGGACTCACTTTGATTCTTAGCCTCAGAATTCCTTCCTCCATATCCTCCTCTATGACCTCTATTGCCTCTTCCTCTTCCTCTATTGTTTGAATATTTCTTCTTCTTGAACTTTTCCTCCACTTTGAGAGGTAGTTGATAACATTGGTGAACTATCTTGGGGCTTAAGAGACTAATTCCCTCTTGGATGCTCCATTTGAGACCATTCAGATACCTAGCCACTTTTAGGATTTCTTCCTCCATTACATGAGACCTTAAGCATAGATTATAAAACTCTTCTATGTAGGCATTGACTTCTAAGTCTTTCTGTCTCAGATTCTACCTTTTCTTGTGCAACTGCACTTCATGCTCATCAAGAAGATAAGTTTCCTTCATCTTAGCCACCATACCTTTCCAACTGGTTATGGGGTTATTTCCTTCTTTAGTCCTTTCATCTCAGACAAACTTCCACCAAGTGAGAGTAGTTCCTCTAAATCTTGTCTTAGTTATTCTTACTTTCTAAGCTTCAGTCACACTATCACAATCAAAGTGATTTTCAAGACCTTCTATCCATTCCATGATTAACTCTGGTTCCATCTTGCCACTAAATAGAGGCACACCTTCTAAGGACTTACCACTCATTTCCTTCAATGCTTTCAATAATGTCTCTTCTTGAAGCATAGGGTTTGGCTTTGGTATTATGTCTTCCTCGGCCACTGATTTACCCTTTCCATCTGCTTGTCTCATTAGTTCACTGACTTCTACAGTCCTAAGCTGCACTTCTTCCAACTTTGTTTCCATTTCAGCCAACTGTTCCTTCAGAAGTCTGTTCTCATCTTTTTTCTCTTCTAAATTCTTTGTTAACTCTGTGTTGGTCACCATCTTGGATGAAACTATAGATTCCACTAAAAATAACACCCAAAAAACAAGAAGCCCAAATCTTCTAGATCTCTGATACCAATCTGATGTGAGGAATACTGGGTCCAATGCTAGAGAGTCAGCCTGACTCTGCTCTAAGGTCTCTTGCACAGACCTTCTAGGGTATTCTAAACCCTAACTAAGGGAAGTCACTAAGATCTTCACCCTTATCTCAAGACCCAATCCTCCATCAATAAATCACCTCTCCATTCTTATTAAACCTACAAGGGTAGATTCATGCTTCTCGCCAAATTGACTTATTCATCCAATACACTTACAACATATTCCTTTTGTACACGTCCAAAAATATTAATATTATTATTAATATTATTTTCCCTCTTATTCCTCTAACTATCTAATTTAATCAATTAAATAGTTTCATTTGCTATTATTTATCAATAGCTTAAATACTATTCTAATGTATTTCATTTAAATACATTTGTCTCATGAAATTCCATTTTTAATAAATTTACATTTATTAAATCCTCCATATTCCTAATTCTTCTAAACCATGATTTATTCAAACTTAATTTGAATTATAATCTAAACCCTAGCTAGGAACCTATTAACCCAACCTAGAGACCTACCCTAAGCCTACCCTATTCCTACCCTACTCTCATCACCTCATTTCCTAAACATATTTTCCCACCTAACTATCCTCTGATCATGATTAAAGGGTGATTCCTAACCTTTTTAAGGCTAATGGAATGCTCACCCACATGGGAAAATTCTCTCCAAAATGGGGACCCATTCCTCTTAAATTCTTCTTACAACTTTATCTCCAACTTGGAAATGTTGAGCCACTCAACATTGAATGCCAAGTTTGACTCAAAATTGGCCATCCCCTCAAGCCTATGTGTCCCTTATGTGGCTCTTATGTGGATGCCACATAGATGCCACATCATCCTAGCCCTCTTCTTCTCCTCCAAAACTCTATAAATAGATTCCTTCCCCTCTTCATTTTCCATCTCTCATATTTGCATTATTATTATGCTAACATAGCTCTAGATTTCATTTTTTCATATGCTCTTAGTTTCATGTTTGAATCATATAGATATCACATGCTAGGCTTCAATTTGGTTTAAATGAATCATAGTTGAATCATAGCTTATTTTAATTGTCTTGCATATTATTTTCATATCTTAGAACATCATCTTGAAGAAGATTTGAGACTAGTTCTTCATACTAGCTCTTCAATATCTCTTCTTGCTTGTCAATCTTGTATTGCATTGGGATCCATTGCATTTTATGTGTTTGAGAGAGCACACCTACAAACATTCAAAAGAGAAAATCAAAATAAGTAGAATAGGGTGCAATTTACTTGTTTTTAAGCTCAATATGATGTTATGATGGAGTCTTGTCGGTTTCTTGTTCATTCTATGATTTATATGTGCCAATCCACTAATGTTTTATGTTTGAACTTGCTCCCAAAAGATTGAATATTTCACCATACTACATTCTGGCACGCCCAGTGGGACCCATGTCCCTAAATGCTTCTAACTTCTAGTCTTATTTCTTTCAAATTTCACCAAGCACGCGGATCAGCGTCTACGTTTTACACAGAGGCATCTTCGCAAACACCGGTTCTCTTTGAACCACTATTCGGTGTCTTCGTAGAACCAATGTCTGCGACCTGAACTAGCGTCTCCACCTGAACTTGTTAATTTTGAGATTTTTCCAAAACATCAGCTGTCATTTATCATGATTTTTGGTTTTCCCACTACTTTTTAATATTTTAGCTTTCTTTTTTTTAGCAGAATCAATCTAACAAGCAGTTATAATGCCAAAATTTTACTAAGGGAACAAATCTTGATAATATATTAAAGAACACTAGCTTTTAGTTGTTTGCATAATCTCAAATGGGTAAATTTGATCAAATTAAAGACTAAATTAACTTTCTTTGCTGTCTCTTTCTGTCTTTTTGTGCTTGAAGGTATAGCAGTGTCTGCGTAAACGTTGGTTCATGAACCAGCTTCTGTGATTCACAAACTAGTGTTTTTTCTTAACTAGCGTCTCTGACTAGTATAGCCATTTTCTAGTTTTCTTTATTTTCTAGCATGTTTTTTTGCATTCTGTTATTTTTAAGCTATAACACAGGATCAACGTCTGCACCTTGAATCAGCATCTGCATTTTGACAAATTGTTTTTATCGTTTGCTAACAATTGTCTAGTGGTTTTTTGTATTTTCAATACTTTCCAAAGAGTTAAATTCAATACTACTAATCAATTGTTTTGCAACACCACTTGTCAAAGGGTAAAAGCACAATAATCTGTCACCCTTTTACAAAGGAAAAGGACGACAAAACCAAAACTGTAAAACTTCAAGGGCATAAAATTCACATTTCTGTTGAGAATTTGAAGATGATGTAAACTA
>MU224952.1:414101-434984 GCA_018584345.1 Thuja plicata | reverse complement strand
TTCCCCCCCCCCCCCCATGTATATTTTTGTATACATCATTCTGTTGTACAGCTTCAATACGCATAAAATCCCAAAAAAATGTAAAAATCGTGAAAAATCCAAAAAAAATTCTAAAATTCTAAAAATTCCAAAAACATCAAATATTCTCAAAAATCTTGCAATAAACCATCATTTACTTCTGCATCGCTCCATTTTTCACTTTTCCATCACCTCCTGACTCCTACACTTGCAATCATGTTTTTCACCAAATCAGTTTTGGCGACCGATTATCCTTGCTCCTCATTCTGTTCATAGCTTTTGCCAGCGAATATATTTTAATCACATCAAATCAAATCTTCGCCCATCAGGATGCATCCTTCTGGCGTCAGCTTATCAAATCCTTCATCACATCACTCCTGTTGATGACAAGAACTTTGGACTGAATGACCGCTTGGTCATGAGGCCTTCTTTATTGATTTTATCTTTTTGTGTCAGTTTAAACCTACTCGCCACTACCTCGATTTGTTATATCTTCATGCATTATGGCTGGTGAATACTAATACATGGGTCTTTTGTAGCATCCTTTTGTTTGAGAATCTATTCCATGCAAAGGAATCATGTTATCTGTGTTTTCTAACACCTGATGGATACCTCCTCTTGCAATATCAAAATTGGTTGTGCTCTCCATAGTTTTCACACAAATGGATCCCCAGTGCTTGTTAGTTGCATTCTTAATTGCATTTCAGAAGGCTTCTATTTATTCCCTCCTCTCTCTTCCTCCTGCCCGTTGCATCTTTTTTGGATAAAATTCCACAATGTCATCTTCATTGTGTTCTTTTCTCGAGGGGACACAACCTTGTACCATCGTTGCTTCAGCACAACTCCTAGCAACCATCTTCTTCTAGGGATACTTATTTTTTTGACTTTGACGTAACATCACTTGCGACACCATGTCAAAGAGGGGCAAAATATAGACGTCCAAAAATATTAATATTATTTTCCCTCTTATTCCTCTAACTATTTAATTTAATCAATTAAATAGTTTCATTTGTTAGTATTTATCAATAGCTTAAATACTATTCTAATGTATTTCATTTAAATACATTTGTCTCATGAAATTCCCTTTTTAATAAATTTACATTTATTAAATCCTCCATATTCCTAATTCTTCTAAACAATGATTTATTCAAATTTAATTTGAATTATAATCTAAACCCTAGCTAGGAACCTATTAACCCAACCTAGAGACCTACCCTAAGCCTACACTATTCCTACCCTACTCCCATCACCTCATTTCCTAAACATATTTCCCCACCTAACTATCCTCTGATCATGCTTAAAGGTTGATTCCTAACCTTTTTAAGGCTAATGGAATTCTCACCCACATGGGGAAATTCTCTCCAAAATGGGCACCCATTCCTCTTAAATTCTTCTTACAACTTTGTCTCCCACTTCGAAATGTTGAGCCACTCAACATTTAATGCCAAGTTTGACTCAAAATTGGCCATCCCCTCAAGCCTATGTGTCCCTTATGTGGCTCTTATGTGGATGCCACATAGATGCCACATCATCCAAGCCCTCTTCTCCTCCTCCAAAACTCTATAAACAGAGGCCTTCCCCTCTTCATTTTCCATCTCTCATATTTGCATTGTTATTATGCTAACATAGCTCTAGATTTCATGTTTTCATATGCTCTTAGTTTCATGTTTGAATCATATATATATCACATGCTAGGATTCAATTTGGTTAAAATGAATCATAGTTGAATCATAGTATATTTCAATTGTATTGCATATCATTTTCATAGCTTAGAACATCATCTTAAAGAAGATTTGAGACTAGTTCTTCATACTAGCTCTTGAATCTTTCTTCTTGCTTGTCAATCTTGTATTGCATTGGGATCCATTATATTTTGTGTGTTTGAGAGAGCACACCTACACTCATTCAAAAGAGAAAATCAAAATAACTAGAATAGGGTGCAATTTACTTGTTTTTAAGCTCAATCTGATGTTGTGATGGAGTCTTGTTGGTTTCTTGTTCATTCTATGATTTATATGTGCTAGTCCACTAACGTTTTATGTTTGAGCTTGCTCCCAATAGATTGAATATTTCACCATACTACACCTTTAACTATTCTTCCCTAGCCAGACTATCCTCAAGCTTGCCTAGGGTAAGAACCCCACTTCCATGTTTGACCTCTCTACTACTAAAATAAATCCTAAAACTATATACAAGGGCTCCTCTTGAATCCTATCCAGGAACATGGTTCTCACCATGGATTCAAGAACCTTGAAGAGACATGCAATATTACAACCCAAAATGGGTTAAGAACATACAACTTGCAAAATAGAATAAAACTAAGCTATCTGTACTTGAAACAGAACAATAAAAACTCAAAGGATAGTTTAAAAACACACTGCAACTTCTATTCAAAATCCTCTAACTATTACAATACGCATCCATCCTCTTAAACAACATCCAGGTAGATATTTATCCTGCACTTCTCCAACAACTTTCACCAACCTCATGAATGGAGGTATGGGAGATCATTCAGAAACCTCCCATCACTTCGGCCAGGTGTCACTGTCCATTGAAGAAAAGGCGATATGTATTGAGCCATTACAAATGACTAGACTAGTCAGAAAAGACAAATCCATAATTTTCAGGTCGTTAACTGACATTACCAAACAAACCCGACATCTACAAGAAACCCTGAGAAACATCATAGAGAAACATCCCCGAGCACCAAGTGTAACCTAAGAGACATTACTGAGCAAAATTCCTGAGCGTTCTGCACAACATACCCGAGCAACCTAATGTAACCCGAGAAATATTCCCGAGTAGCATTCCCGAGCAGCAGAGTTGCCCGAGCACCACTATTAACCGAGCACCAGTATAACTTAGTGTCATTTCACCATTTTTGGTTTCTAGAGCCTTTGTTGGATTTCCAAAGGTTTGTAAACCACCTTAACACACATGCTAAACTGAAAAGAAAGCTACTAAGAAACTTTGGTGCTTGTTTGCTGATTAACCTCGGTCAGTACAAAAGTGTTAGAAAAAAACACCTTACAAACAAACTATACACCAAAAATGCTTCTAACCTAGGAGCTCTTGCACCACTGATATGAAATATTGCATGGTTACTTGATAAGTATTGGATTTCAGAGAAGTAATGGAAATAGTAGCTTGTACATTAAAGAAGGACCCCAGAACAAGATACTATTAGCACATATATTTGTTGATGATATACTATTTATTGGACATGATGATTTATGCAAAGCATTCTCTAAAGCTATGAGTAAGGAATTTTAAATGTCTATGTTTGGAGAAATCAAATTCTTTGTTGGTTTACAAGTTCATCATATGAAGTATGGTATCTATATTACTCAGTCTAAATACATCAAAGGGATACTAAATAAATTTGGGATGGAATATTCCAGACTAGTTGGGACACCTATGCCTACTAGACATAATTTGTCGAAAGATGATGATTCAAAAGAGGTAAATCAGACTACCTACAGATCCATGATTGCTAAACTTCAATATGTTGTTCACACTAGACCTGATATTGCATTAGTAGTCGGTATTTTTGTAAGGTTTTTAGATAATCCTAGAGAGAATCACTTAATGGCTATCATAAGGATTCTGAGATATCTTAAGGGTACTGAATATTATGGATTATGGAATAAGAAAGGAGAAAAATTTGATTTAAAGACTTTTACTGATGTTGATTGGGCAGGAAGTGTTGATGACAGGAAGAGAACAAGTGGCAGAGCATTATTTCTCGCAAAGAGGTTAGTCTCCTGGACAAGTAAGAACAAAACTGTATTTCTCAGTCTACAACAGAGGTAGAGTATGTTTTTGTAGCAGTGAATTGTTCAAATATTATATGGTTCAAATAGTTGTTGTCAGGTATGAAGGAAGAAATCAAAGAACTAGTTATTATCTACAATGACAATACTAGTGCTATTAATATTTCAAAGAATCCTGTGATGTATACTAAGACTAAACATATTTCAATAAAGTATCACTTCTTGAGAGAATTGGTTCAATACAAGGAAGTAATATTGGAATATGTGAATATTAAAGAAAAAATTGCAAACATATTCACCAAACCATTACCTAAGGATGCATTTTTGTATCTTAGAGGAAAGCTAGGGGTGATTCCCCTAACTGAAGCTCACTAAAACATAGTTTAGTGATGCATCAACCGAGCTACAAAACATATTTAACATGTTGATGTAGATTAACATAGCTCATTGCATATGAATCAGTACAAACAGGTACATTAAAACCTCAATGGATGTGTATTGGATAGTGTCTTCTTCATTGGTTGTCAAAGAGGGAGATTTTATTGATGTCATGCCAAAAGAAATTATTAGAGAGATTATTGATGACAAAGGGAGAATTTTATCAGAAACAAAGATTCATGTAAGTGGGAGAGTTTCTTGAAATATTATGAAGATAGAGAAAGTTTTGGATGAGAATCAGAATGAAGCTAAGGACATTAATAAATCTTATTTTTATCCTTACTGTTGTTTCTCTATAATTCTTTGTATTATGACATGTTGTGTAGCCATCAATGCCAAAGAGAGAGATTGTTGATGACAATTATTCAATTGGGTATTGCCATTGATGTTTACACTAATATAGTGATGTTTACACAAATGTCTATACCCAAACCGAGCACAATGATTGAATGCCAAGTTTTCTTGGGCATTAAAGAAAACCAAAGTGATTTTTAGTTCTAACTGAGTTCACTCGAGCATTACAGTATTGGTCGGCCATTGAAGGATTTCAGTATTAACCGAGTTAAATATTCAGTGTCAGTCAACTAACAACAATTTACACTTTATGTTTAATTGGTTATATGCAATCGACAGACTTAAGTCTTATTGATTAATTTGAAGGTTATTTAGGCCGACTTGAGAAGGCTTATCATATATATATATTAGGTCAAATTTGGATTCAATAAGTGTGAGATGTGTGTGATTATGATATGAAGTGTGGAGGCGAAATCAAATGGGATTCTGATTAAGGAAAGAACATACAGATCTGCAAAAGAATATTCGATCAGTGAGGATCAAGTGTTTAAATCTAGAGTAGAGATATGAATCTGCAAAGACAATTTCTTCTTATAACAGTTCAATCCATTGTTACTCTCTAACAATTGTAGCAGTGATCTAAAATCTCTTAACAGAGTAGACTTAATAGTCTTTTGTAAATCCTCTCACAAGGTGACATTTCAAAATTGAAGTGTTTGAAGACCTCTAACAAGGCCACTCCTTATAGGGTGATTAAATCCTCTAACAGGGTGACACCTAATAGTGTGTTATTGTAACTTTTAACAAGGTTGGCTCCTAACAGGGCTCACTTCAGAAGAGTGAAAAATATTGACTAGTTGCAATTGGTGGTTTCCCATATTGGGTTTCCACATTAAATCTTGGTGTTATCTGTGTACATGCTATTTAATTTATGCTTTATGTTTCTTCATTTAATCACTAAAGGATAATCACAGCTAATATCTTGAAAGTTTACTTTGTTAACCGCGTGACAATAGAATATCTATGTTAACTAAGTAACACGGATAAATTTGTTTAAGACATCTAAGGGACTTGGATTTTTTTTTGTAGTAAGCGATTCACCCCTCCCCTCTTAGTTACTCAACTCATTTCCAACACTAACTTCTTTTAGATTTGTTCAGCACATCTAAACAAACCACTAAATAGTTTAAATTACCCATTTTTTAGTTTTGCGTACAAACTTTCACCCTTAAATTATGTTGAATATATAATAAACATCCCGACTGGCAATGATTTTAAGTTGTCCACTGGAAAACACAAATAGGACCGTGATAGACCAAGAGAACCAAACCTCAATATGTACACAAGGAATGAAACTCAATCAAGATACTCTACTCAAATTACATCACAATCTCTTAAAATACCAATCTAGAGACAATAATTACAAAGCCAATGTTTGAAAACACCCTACCCAAGCAAAATTTCACTTTTTTAGTAATGAATTCATTCATCATTCGCTTTAAAACCCTGTAAGCAAAATACATAAAATCTTACGCTCCTACTATATATCATACAATCCCAATCTCAGGACACGACCTTCATGAGAGAAGTGAAGGACACATCAGACCTAAGATCACCCATAGACACATCCATATCAATAGAATTTTACTGAGAAAATAACTCTGCAATCATGAGAATGAAATCCTTCCCAACACTCTACTTGTTGTTGATGGAGGGGGTCTCCATTTCAAGGCCATTAGAAAAGAGCAATTGTTGCCCCTATTCTCCCATGAACTGTCGGGGAGTCAAACACCCAAGGATCCATTGTAGTGAATGGACGCCCTTGTTACCAACCACCACACCAAAAATAACCTATTTACTCAATTGGAAAAGGCATATGATATAGTTGTTTGACACCTATATGGCACTACTCTACCACCAAAACTAAAAATAATTGTTCTAGGAACTGCACGAATAGGAAAGTCTCACATTATTAAAAGAATACATTCCACAATCACCAGCTTGAGATCAAATGGGAAGTCACTATTGCTACTTCTCACACAGAGATCACATCATTCAACATACAAGCATCAACAATTTATTCCACCCTCTGAATACCGATCAAAGAAATGACCCCCTAAAAGGACATGCACTTGCAACTCTCCAAGAGAGAATATATTTCATTCGATATATTCTAATAGATGAAATGAGCTTCATTGGTCCAAAGTTTCTAGAAATAATCAATATTAGTTTGCGACAAACATTCACTACCCACAATCACATTCCATTTGGAGGACACTCAATCACACTCTTTGGTGACTTGGGGCAACTACCACTAGTGAAAGACATCCCAAAGTATGATTTGCATTCCTATGGGGCACACTATGGAATAGCTTCACAATAGTTGTAACCCTAAACAAAATATTTGAATGAATTGGGGATGATCGTATTCAAATTCAATTCCGTGCACTTCTCTCAAATTTAAAGAATGCAACACCTACGATTGCAAATTGGCAACTTCTAATGTCATGGTCAAGTTCCATACTCATATGTGAAGAACAATCTGTTTTTTAATCATCCATACATCTATTTGTAAGAAATGAGATGGTTTCACTCTGTAATAAATGCATATTACTATCTTTAGCAAAGCCAGTTGCCTTGTTCACTATAGAACAATGTAAGGGATTACTATGCTCAAATACAGCTAAAGAATAACTTCAATCAAAGATCCTCTTGTGCATTGGCCAAGAAGTTATGCTATCTACAAAATTGGGGGTTGAAATTGGACTTGTCAATGGTGCACTTGGACAAGTCAAAGGAATTGTCTAAAATGATGGCAAAAAGCCACCTTAGCTTCTCTTGTTTGTTGTTGTTGAATTTAAAGACTACATAGGGCCAATATGGGACCACAACAACCCAACAAATATTCTTGTAACCCTAATGAGCCATGGTATCCACCGTCAAATACCACTAAAAATGGCTTGGACCTTGACAATATGCAAATTACAGGGGCTTACACTTCAAAGAGAAACTATAAACATCGACAACATTGACTAGAAAGACTTGATATTCACATCCATTTCCAAAGTTTTTGAACTTGCATGCCTCCGCATCCATCCCACATTCACATTCGAAAGATATGTACGCATGCAACAAAGAGAGTATGTTGGTTTCCATAAAGAAGAGGAGGCGCGTTTGACAACAATAATCATGCGAAAATCCTTCAACCATAAAATATTAGTTGCAAGAATTGTAGGTTTATTTCATTATTTTCTTTAACCCAATTTCCATTCTCACTCGAATGACACAAATGTCAACCAATTGAAAACAATACATATATTTATTAACTTTTACTCTCTTCATGTACTTCATTTTTGAATAACTGTCTTTTACAACTTCTAACCACTGCATTCTTTACTACTAACAAATAGTTTATTCCGTCATTTCTTCTCCCATTGTGTGGAGTGTTTCAAAGCTTTTCACTCTACAAAGTTGCCTCCAATATGCCAATCTATTGGATATTCGTCATAGATTTCCGTGTCAATAATTTAACAATAAAGATACAAAACTGGTCTCCACTTTGTCAAGTATTTTATTCTCAACTCTAATGCATATACGAGCCCACCAAAATCAATCTTACACTTCTCTAATATCTATTTCAAATATGAACAAAATGTGTACAAACATTATGTGTTCCCCTCCCACATTTATACGACGTACCCATTGCACAATAAGATTCTATTGCTAGTTTTATATAAGAACACCTTAGGTTAATAAAGCATTCTTATTTGAAGTGGATGGGCTCTTTTGAAATCTACGGTCGAAGCAGTTCGAGAAGCGATGGACGACGATGCAACACTTGTGACCATTTCCCTAATCTGTAGAAAGTATCAAAAGCCGCGAAAGTAGAGGGAATGATTTAGTTGAATTTGTACATCAAAGGTCTGAAGAAGGCCGCGCACAAATTCAGCGCCCAGGCGCAGCTCGGGCGCGGCGCATTCGGATCCGTTCACAAAGAAGTCCTCCCAAGGGACAAAATCACGGTGGCTGTGAAGCGCATGTTGAAAGACTCAAAACAAGTGAAAGGAGAAATGATATCAGAAATAAGCAGAATCAAGCAGCTGCGCCATCGGAACCTGGTGCCGCTACACTGGACAACTGATGATGGTGTACGAGTACATGTCCAACACGAGCCTAGACAAGCACATATATCGAGGGCTACTGGATTGGGACCAGAGATACAATATCCTCTCGGGCGTACCCTCGACATTGCTTTACCTTCATAAAGAATGGGAGAAGCAGGTGATCCACCAGGACCTGCATTAGCTAGATCATCGACCACACTTTCAGTAGAGACGCAAGCATGCCAAACTATCTATAGAAATTGGTCAACAATATTGAATTTTTTTTTCAGCATTACACTTATTTTTTACCATCATTTTTTAAGTCTCTACACTTGTACATGCTGTAGGCAATATACTATTGTACTGTGTACAATTATTGAATTGTTTTACATTTAATATGATTGGTTGAATTGGTTTGGTGTTATAGGACCCTTTTCTCTTGAACACTTTCTATTATTGTTTTTCATGTTTTAAATATAATTCATACATGGTTTAATTTATTTTTAAGAATTAAATTACTTCTTTTAATTTACAATTTAGTATATCTTTATGAAATGCTATATTTTATATTTTATTACTATCAACATATTAATGACAATATATTTGAACAATTTTATAATATATAACTATTATATATTCTAAAATATTTACTATATTATATTTTTCATATATATATGCTATGATAATTTAATTAATTAAATTTATTTAATTATATATGTATTTTAGATGAATTTTTTAAATTTTTACTTATTTAAAAAGAAATAAATTATTTTTATATTGCTTAGATATTCTTTAATACTTTATACATTTGATGAATTATATTATCTTATATACTAGTTTGATTAGAGACAATAAATAAATAAAATATGTAAAAATTATAATCTTTGTTTCCAATCTCAATTTCTTAGTTTATAAACTACATGACCTATCTTAGCTCTCAACAACAAATTTGAAAGCACTATAATCAATATTTTAAATGTACAATTTACTTACACATAGATTTTAATCACCAATTATAATTTTGATTAAACTAATTACCACAAGTATTGCCACTACATGACACTTGTTATATTGGTTTTCAAAAGTTTTATTCAAGCAATCTTCGATGAGGTCTTGGTAGCCATGGAAATATAAGCAACTAATAATAATTTGACATATGTGTGAAAACATGTACCCTCTACATTCCACTAGCCAAATTTCCAAATGAAGCATCAAAAAATGATAGGCTTATGTCTACCCAACTATTACTTCACACTTGTTTCTATGTTTTTCTCCTTTGTTTTGAGAAGCTAAAATAGGAGAAATTTAGTGGATCACAAATTTAATAAAAGTGGTCTTAGGTGTTAGTTGATTTTATTTATATGTTTATTTACAATTATTAGACTACTTTAGTGATAAATATGGTAGAGCTATCTCATTTTTAAATTCCCTTGGAAATGTTTTTTTTTAATTTTTTATCTATGTTGAAAGATTGTACAAATTAAAATGCAATAAGAATATAACTTTTCTTTTGCATAGGATAATTCACATTACCTTAATCATCATAGACTTCTTTGTATGTGGTTGGGCAACGTTTGAGTAAAGCGTTTAAATAAAAATTTAATGAGTAATTTTTTTTGGGTACACAATCAACCGTGCTGAAATTGTTTAGGAATTAAGAAGAAATGTAGATTTAAAAATTCTAAATGAATAAAATTAGTGATAATATTGATATTGATTGAGAATCTTTATAATTTTGAATTCTTAAGTTAAATACAATTAAAACAAATTACACTAATTTGTTTGAATTGTCAAACATAGAATAAAAATAGTTACATAATTACAAAAGATGCAATCTTTGTGTGAAGTTGGGTTTATTCTTATATCCTTTAGCTATCCTATTTACATTCATCACATTCATTTGTTGATACACTCATTTTGACAAACCTTCTCATACATACTATGTTTATTGCATTCTCCATGATTAGACATTCACACAGACTTCATTTCTTTGTTGTCTTATATCATTTTTATGGTTATATGACTGATACCAAGTCATGAATTCATTTTTTTTGAATTTATAAATCAAATTTTAAATTGATCAATTAGTGTTATTTCAATGTAACTATTGTGAATGTAACACACAACATGTTTGATTCATTTCTATATTGAAATACATTTATTGCATTCATTTCAAATCCTTTTATATCCAAGAATATATATTTTCATCTTAGATCATTTGAAAATTCAAGGAGCAAACGAGAACATTAAAAAAACAAAACCAAAGAGGATGCTTAACAAACTGCCACTCTTCCTCTTTTAAAGCCAACGTGGAGAGTGGGGAGTAAAGTTGTCTTTAAGTTGTAATGATAGTTGAGGAAACACATGAGATAAGGATAAAATTTCACCCCAAAAGAAATCACCAATTATAATATACTTATACCCTGGCTTCATCATGGTCCTTTGCTAAACAAGGCCATCAGGAGCTACAAACACGTTAGGTTGCCTTTAGCAGCCGAATTAGGACAATCTCAGACCCTGCTGCCACCCCTGGATGCTCAATGGGTTTGGCACTGTCACAATTGGGTATGTGAGAACATTCAAACAAAGAAAACATTGGATTCCCGGTGACTCTTTTATTTTGGAGCCCTTGCAATGTAGCTCCTCATGCTTCTCAACAAACCCTCCTTGAATTTCTCCTTCAATGACAAGATGCTGAGAAGGAGCCGCTCTGTTTTTACAAGCTTTGGTTTTCTTTCTAGCTAGGTCTTACCAGCTTGTACTTGGCATTAATTTGCACACATCCCACCCTTGCTGTGATAAAAAAAATACTTTAGTTACCTGATATAGCACATTGTTACACTTTCCCAGATAGACTCTTTGCTTGGTATCAGGGAAAATATTAGACTTAATATATGAACAAAATCTCTAGGAAACAATGCTTTAGCATGGCGTTGGCAAGGTACGGAGATATTGCATATTCCTTTTATAGTCGCCACTGTTTGTTATCTCTGTAGATGAAAATTGACAGATTTGTTTTTGCAAAGACTTTAAGATTTATTGAAATTATTCATATTCTGATGGTTCGGGAGAGTGATCAGCGTGGGGAAAACTAGAAGCAAAGGTTGAACTATAAATGTAGCCTTTCAAACGCTAATGGAACCCTACCCATATTACTCAACCGACCATATTGACCCAGAGGTCAATTTATTGTGTGCCGTCTCCAAGGTCCACTCTTGGTTCTTAATTCTGCTACGTGTGTGGAGAGCAGTAATTAGAATTGACCTTCTTTTTCTCATTTCCATATATAGATAGAGTATTGAAGTAGTGTTTCATCATACTACAACTATTGTTGTAGTTTTAAGTGTTTTAATTATAGGCTTTGATGTGATATCACCACTTTTCCATGGTTTCTAATGTTAATTTTTAGAATATATATATATATATATATATATATATATATATATATATATATATATATATATATATTCTTTTGCACTATCGAAACATTTAGACTTGCTTTAAGATTATTTATAAATTTCATTAGTTCATGAAAATTGATATTAGTTGTTTATAAAGGGAGATTCTAATTGAGGATACAAATTTTCTATGAATAAGTTGAAACTTAGGAGAAACAAGGTTACATATTATCACCAAAAAGAGTAAATCTAAGGATGTTCATGATAATAGAAGTATAGAGACTTTTAAGGGCCTTTGTTGTGTCAGAATTAGAAGTCACATTTATTAGTATGATACCCTATCTTGTAAGATTTATTGGAAGAGTACATGTGTATTTCTACACTTGTATTTAAATATTCTTGAGAGCTTGGTAACTGAGTTGTAATGACTGCCTTCATGTAAACAACTTATGGGTTTCCATATGTTTATCAGTTTTTGTTTGACTTTCAATTATGTAATTTGTTTAACAAACATCCTAGATATAAGGATGAATGTAAGGAATAGGGTGCGAGATGTCATTAGCACCTCCTAAAGTTTTTTTCTTAATATTTCATGATTGAAGATATGTGTACATGTAGGATTGTATAGATCATTGCACTTGTGTGTGTGCACTTATGTGTTTTTATTTTATTTTACCCCATGGATAATTGCAAGGATGAAGTATCACATATTCAAGTGATTTGGCATAATACCACTATATGAGCATAGGTGAGACTCTACAAGATTTCTTAAATGAGATGATTAAGATTATATTCTAGAGGTTCTGGTATGATGTGTCCTCTTTAAGAATCCATGCATGAAAGCATTTTGGTTTTGTTTAGTTTTCTTTGTGATTGAGATAATTGTATGATATGTTTTCTCTCATTTGATTAATATGATTGAGTTGGAAATGAGGTCTTGAAATGATTTCAAATTGTATTAGCATATGGATTTATCATTGCACAACTTCCATTACTCTTGTCAAATTTACATTGTTAGGCTTCGTCTAGCTGGGCTGGGTATCCCTCATGTTAGGAAAGACTCTCGGGAAGCATAACTATTTTGTGGTAGGGTGGAAACGCACTCTGACAATATTCTCGTCCTCAGTGTACTTGACTGAAGTAGGTGTCAAGAGTTCATGTCGGGATGGTCACCATGTTTTGCAATATCTATTATATTTACTCGACCTAGTGTTCTATTGTAATGACATTGCAAACTTGTATTAGCCTAGTTGATGACTCTTGTATTATTCTTTTGTTGAATGTAATTTAAATTTCTTGTTGATCTTTGTTTTTCTTACTTGATGTATACTAACATACTTTGACAAATTGGTGGAAGTCTCTTATTAGATGTTAGTTGTTATTTTGACAAGCTCGTTGAAATTATTTTATGATTATAATGTATTATTTCTTATTAGAGGTAACTACTTATTATTGATTTAATTTAATTGCATATTTTTTATTGACTTGCGACTTGCTATGTGACTTGCATCTTTTCTAGGTTTTTGAATCCTATGTGGCATTATAGACCTTATAATCTTCTACATCCCTTAAAGGGCGAGATTCAATCACAGAATAAATAAATTGTGCAAAAATGAAATATGTCAGAAATTTTTTTGCAAAGATGTAAATCGGGGAGGGGCCAAATGGTCCTCTCACTAAAAAAAAATTGCTACATAAATAATTTTACTCGGATATAGGTGTATCTATAGTAAAAATTTGTCGGAATGACCTCCCAAACACAATGATGATTCCCAAGTAGCTTTATTTTGTACACACAATTGAATCAATCCAAATTTTCTACTCTTGAGAAGGAGTCTTCACACCTTGAGAGCTCTGATACCGTATTATAATTTTAAGTGACTCTACAACACCCTGAGGATCAAATGAAAGACCAAGATAACTTCCACAAGAGAATGACAAGACGATTACAACAAGATGCAAGAATGATAATATTTATAATGGTCATGAATAAAATGTACATAATAAGCCTGCATATATAGGCAAGGCAATAAGAGACTATGATAAGGAGAAGATAAGCTATCACCCATAAAAAAAAAAAGGTGGAATCACATGTCCACCAAAGGTGGATACTCCTCCATTATGCAATGAAGTACATGCAACATGTGGAGGATGATAATATGATAAGATCACTAAAGGTGGATCTCAAACATAAAGTGGAATGTGATAATAACTATCACTACCCAAAGTGGAATTTCTCCTACACCATGTGCAAATATAGGTGAAAACTCCTAGGTGTCTCAATCACATACTAATAGGTGATGCATTATCCTAAGTAAGCTTAAGTGTAATTAGGTGAATATTTAATTACACCAACATCAATAACCATCATATATAAGCTATATTACAATTATTATATGAACATCAGTTTTCCTACACATGGCTAAATTTAATTTGTGTGCCATTTGCTGGTATCGGATTTGGTAGAAACCTTATGCCTTCATTTGGATCAATAAACTCCCACCTGAAAACATACAAGGAAAGAAAAAAATCATATCTCATAAAAATTAGTAAACAACAATACATATTACAATGTAAAAATAGAGAAGTTGATTTTGAGTAAACTATTTTTTAAAGCATTAATTAACAGGAATAATAAAATGTGGGATACATGATAATAATCTAAAATTACAATTTTGATAATAATTATATGATAATTTTTACCTATATATTTGATAATAATTATACTAATTTTTAATTATATTAGTGATAATCCAAATTGATAAAAGGAATTTAGAGATTACCTATAATCAATACATATGTGATGTAGAAATATTAGCAATTGCATTTTAGCAAGGTTATTTCCTGGACATTGTCTAGGTCCAAGACCGAACACATTATATACTCCCGGTTTAGGATGAAATCCCTACAAATCAACAAATGAATCGATCAGTTTTATAAAATAATATGTATAGAATTAATATAGATTTTACTTCATTTACAAATTTATATTCATTTAGTTTATTTTCTATGTGCACTAACAATATTTACAAATTAGGTAGTACCAACATTGAATAAGAGTTTAAAGCTCACCTCCCATCTTTCAGGATTAAATTCGAGTGGATCCTTGAAGTATTGAGAATCGACATGAGTGGTACGCAACCAAATTATCACTTTCCAACCTTTTGGAAACTTGTAACCTATTAAAAGAATCAATTAATTTTGTGATAATGACTACATATTGCATCAAATATCCTTTCATTCATTATAAGAAAGAACTAATTACCATTAAATTTTGTATCTTTTGCCACTGTTCTAAACATAAAGTTTGATACATTTGCAAGTCTTATAACTTCATCGATCACCTGCAATAGCATTAATACAAACATCACAAAAGATAAAAGTAAAAATAAACCAATTTAATCATCCTAATTACAACCCTTTCTATACTTATATATGATACTACCTTTCTTGTATAAGTCATTTTCTTGACATCATCATAATTTAGAAATTCATTCTCTCCTTTGTGCATTCGAATGGTATTATTTTCCTCCTGTACAAAACTCATGTCTTCTTAGTTAAAGTATACAATTGATTTCCCCTAATTATATATAAAGTTTTGATCAATACAAAAAGGGTAAAAGTTGAAAAGACATGTTTGTATATGTAAAAAATACAAGTTTTCTTAATTGGACAAGGAGAGATATATTGATGATCATCAATATAACAATTATATTCTTTTATATACGATTAATACTAATTTTTCTATACATAATCCTTACAAAGTAAATTTATATTGATAAAATAATAATAATAATAACAATAACAATAACAATAATAATAATAATAATAATAATAATAATAATAATAATAATAATAATAATAATAATAATAATAATAATAATGTAGATAGTAATGAATTGAATCAAAGATATTGATCAAGTACAAGTTAAACATTTTCTTAAGAGATCAATAGCAAGGAAGTAAAAAATAATAAGGCTACTAATTTATCTTGAGTGATAAGATTTTTTTTTTTTAATTTCATAGAAAATAAGGTTGACGACATTATTTACCTTTATCTTAGAAAAACCAAAAAAAATACTTTTAGATATTGGATCAAGTAATAAAGAGCCCATGTTATTAACAAGTATGTGGAGAGACGTACTAACATAAAAATTGTACTGCTTTATAGGTGTGGAGAGAAAGGTTTTCTATACACAATTCTAAGAAAGTAGATTCATGAACTAATTAGAAATAAAACTTACAAGTATACTAATATAGAGGGCAATGAAATGATTTGAAGATATTGACAAATGAAACAAAAAAATCTTATTAAAATACATATGAACTAAAGGTAGAAATAACAAGTTTATTAAGTTATACAGTGATGGGATTGTTCTTAAAATCCTAGCAATAGAGAAAAATAAATGTAATTGTCATCTTTAGCATAGAGGACAACTTTGAGTTATTGAACAAGCAATAAAGAGCCAACCAAAATCATTGATGGGGATATTAACTCATGTCTTTTAAACGTATGAATACTTTATTAGATGAAGAGAGATATATTGATAATTATCAACATAACAATTAAACTATTTTATAATTAAGAAGAATGATTTATTTGATTTTAAAAAATCTTTATGAAAGAAACATGAATGATGAAAAATAAAAATAATAAATATACAAATATAAAGAAAATAAAGTGACTTAAAAATATTGATAAAAGAAATTAAAGATTTTTATAAAAACTGAAATTGGTAAAAATTTAAAATAAAAAAATTTCTTAATCTACAGAATAATAAAATAATTTTAAAAGTGTCATCAATAAAAAAAAAACTATATATTCCTTACCTTTAATTTGGAAAGCACTTGAGGATATTTAAATAAGTAATATAGAGCCCATATCATCAAGAGGGATGTGGACTCATATCCTGCTAAAAGTAAGGAAGTTATGTTATCTCCAATCTCTTCTTCACTCAATTTATTACCATTGGAGTCCACTGTGTCCATCAATTCTTGCAAAATATCTGTCGTCACACTCCCCTTGTTGCATTTCCTATCTTGAATCTCACAACATATAATCTCGTTTAACCTCTTTCTGCACTGAATAAGTTGTTCATCATCAAAGAAATGTAAGTATATTTGTTCATAAGATATAAAAAATTAAATATAACTATTTTAATTAACCAACATATATGGGTGTCCTATAAAAATAATATAATGGGATCATTTTTAAAATTTATCTTGTAAATGATTCTATGTATATATATGTGAATTGGTTAGATTTTGATTTCAAATGTTGAAGAGATAAATTGACATAGTTGATAGGAGAAGCTATGTACAATAACATTATGGACTATGGAAATCATATGTCTACAACTCTAAATTTTGATAGTTTTTGTGGTTAATTTGAAAGCATGTTTACTTATTTAATAGGGCCCGCCTATTAATGTGATTCAAAATGAGCCACCTAAATGAACGTCATGGAAATAAACTCACACAATTTATTTTAAAAGTTATGTACAGAAACATTATGGACTGTATAAATCATATGTTGTGTAACTCTAAGTTCTAATTTATTTATTTATGTGGTTCATTTGAAGTCACACTTGCCAACTATTAATGTGATCTAAATAAAACAAAACTTACTTCTTAAGGTATCTCATCTAAAATTATGTAAATCTTGACATTATACAACTAGCAGTTGGAGGAGGATGGAAAATCGACTATGGGAACAAAGATAATTGGCCAGACTTTGCTAGGAGCAGAGCATTTATAGCAGAGAAATTTTGTATAGTCGATTGAAAGATCATAGAGATACTTCATTTTGGGGAATAGATGCTAACAATTTTTGGAATCCTAGAGTAAGATCATATCAAAGGATATTCTTGTATACTCTGGAAATTTTTTAAAATAGGAATGGTTTCTCAGAAAGTGGCAACGTTTACAGAGGAAAATTGAGCAAAACCCCTTATATTCACGAGTATAGGGGAAACAAAATTCTTCTCCCTTGAATAAATACATATTTCAACAGTAGATGGTTAGGAGAAGAACAAGGCAATTCAGTTCATTTCAAACATAGAGTACCCTCCTTACCAGTGGAGCATTATTCGTCGACATATTTGAGAGAAATGATGCAAGATGGTAGGATGGACAAGAATATGAGGGATAAATATTTGGAGAAAGAGTATTTTGGAACATATCAAAATAAAATAAAAATGATAACAGGAAGAAATATGCAGTGCATGTCCTTCCCTGATAATTTTCCATTTTTCTGACCTCCAAGAGAGGACTCCCTTTTAACCCTCAACTCCCAAAGAAAGCATGGTCGCAATCTTATTGGGACATCAATGCTAGAAGAAATCAATTATGGAGACAATTTAAGGCAAGACTTTTTGGAGAGAATCATAGTGGATCTGAGCCAAGGAGGAAATGGTGTGTAAAAGGTGATAGAAATCCATGGTTAGAACACAAAATGAAAAAGGAATTTTTAAAGGCTAAAATGGATTGCTTCAAGCAAGGCGCTTTCCAGAGGAAGGATTTCCTAAAACATAAATGGGTGAGAAATAAGTTTGATTGGGAGACGGGACATATCTAGGAAAAGGAAATTATAAACCCTAGAAAGAGCCACAGATCAGAGGAATAGTTGCAAGCTATGGAATATAGCTTAAATCCACGAATAAAATAGACTAAACAAGGAGATTTGGGAACCAATAAGATTACAGATAGGGGATTCAACATCCAACAACATAAGAAAATGGAATTACCATCTACAAAGAGCTATCAGCTACGTATGCCACTGCCATTAAAGGAGACTCTTCAGTCAAGGATAAAAAATTTAATTCAAAAGGCTCTAATCTGTAAGTTTTGGGATTCCATTATTTGATTTACTGAGTTATCAAAATAGATTCGAGATAATTGATTAGAAGTAGAAAATTTTTCCTTTCTGGATAAGTCAAATGGGATATTTACAGTAATTTTTGTTTCAAAGGAGGATAGAGATAGGGTTTACAAGAACAAGTGATAGTTTTTCAAAGGTTGTGGTCTACATATGTAAACGTAGGTACCCAAATTCTAAATAGAAAAGATAAACATTAGATTTATCCCCTTTTGGGTCCTCTTCAAAAATTTGCCATCAGAATTTAGGAGGGAAGATATATAGGGAAGATATATCAGAGTTCATAGGTAACAAATTGGGGATCTTCCTGAGTTTAGATAATTCTGGTTTAGAGAATTCCCTTTTATCTATAAGAATATGTATTCTCTTTGGCACAACCAAAATCTTTCCGCATTCCATTAAAATCCTCTTCAATTCAAGGGTGTGGATTCAAAGAATCTTTTATGAAAAAGAAGAAACAACTTCCAAAGATCCTCAGTCTCAGTTATTAGAACTAGTGGTTGGTCTTGGGGAAACAACGAAATGTTAACAATCAGAACAATGGGAAGAAGACTTCATTAAAAGTATTAGTTTGAGTTATTCCAAGCGAGATAAGGAGAAAAAAAAGTTATTGTTTCATGAAAATCAGAATTGGAACCCGAACAAGATATCACCCTTTGGAGAGAGAATGGGAATTTACTCAATAATGAAAGATCAAAGAAATGAATGAAAAACAATCTAGAATGACCCTTGGATGGTTTATTTAGATTTTTTTTGGAGATTTCATAAACAAAGGAAATCGGTTAGACTTCTTTTGAAAAATGGAAGAGAGGATTGACGAAATCTCCCCCTATTTGGAAACTCATAGATATAGATCATAAAATGCACAGAGGTAAAGGTGGATTTGAAAGGAGATCTTTCTACATCAAATCTGAAATTTTCCATTCAATGGCTCGTACATTGTATCAAATTACAGATTGGTAAAGAGTTGATGACCACATTTTGAGTAGGAAGAATTCTAACTCTAAAGAGGTAGTAATAGAAGTGAATGAGGCATTGGGAAAGCACTTCGTGGAACAATTCAATGAACTATGGAATGTAGCGAAGGGGTAGTTCCTTCCCAAGGAGAAATGAAGCTAATATCATGGATTGTTAGGGGAATGAGCACCCCTAACAAACAATTTATTGTAAGATGTTGTATTCTTTCTATTAAACAAGACTTCTTTTTATTTCAGGAGACGAAATTACAATTAGAACAATGAAAAAAATTTAAAAATAAAATCAATATATGGGGTGGGGAAGCAGTGGAGGATGATGGTAATTCAAGGGGCATGGAAATTATATGGAACTCAAGCATATTCAACTTCTAAAAGAGGGGTAAAAATTTTATTGAATACCAAAGAGTACAGAACAACAGAGGAAACAAAGAGCACTAAAGAGCTTTATCCTGGTCAACAAGTTGAGCCAGCTTATGAGATAAATCAGGGGGAAGCATCCTATGATCAACAATATTCCAATCCAGCGCGTGCTCAGAAGCCCATTTAGCCAAGCAATCAGCCACACCGTTCCACTCCTGAAGGATATGCATAAAAGACACAGATTCCAAAGAATTGCATAACTGAGTGATATGTTGAATAACCAGATCCAATTGCCAATCCACATCCAGAAGGTTCCGTCTATTCAATAAATTCACTACCACCTACGAGTCTGTCTCATAGGTAATTCTTCTCCAGCCACGTTGACAGCACTGTTCCATTGCAACCAAGATAGCAAGGGCTTCCATGAGGTTATTTGTATTGTAACCCTTGTAGATAGAGAACAGAAACTGAACATCACCAGAGCTATCACGCCCAACTCCCCCAATGCTAGCCGGTCTAGGATTTCCCCGAGAAGAGCCATCAGTGTTGATTTTAAGAACTCCAGACTGGGGAGGAGTCCAATGCCCCTCACGATTAACACGCTGAGAGCGCTGTCTGGCTCTATTCCCAGCGCGTCTGTGGGGC
>MU224952.1:385627-402936 GCA_018584345.1 Thuja plicata | reverse complement strand
GTTTCCGCGAGTAGCTTTCCTAACAATTATATACCATTTAAAAGATTTTTTCGATTGTGATCCTTAATGCCATTCGAAAGCTCGCAAGTTTCTACATTAGAGAAAACCATTATTTATAGAGAGTGAAGGTCTTTGACTTCAATAGAGAAATTATATTGAAATTTGTGGGCGGGGGAATCTTAGAAATAAGTCTGAAGCACGCCCTGAAGGTCTGGATAGCGAAAGTATGGAGTCTCCAATCCTATTCAAAGTGGCGAGCGCAAAAAGATAGATAGCTTTTCTAGGGGAAGTTACATACCATAGAATGCAATAAATCTTACAAGACCCGCATATCATGGTGGTTAAGGTCGTTTAAGGGATTTTAGGAAGAGATTTTATTAGAAAAGATCACAAGTATAGAGTAATATAGAGACTGTGACGGCCCTTTTAGCAATGTTGCTTCGTGTGGGTATAATAAAAAGGGTGGAAAATTTTGGAGATTTTGTTGTAGACATGACAAGAATCCTAAGGAACATACATGGTAACCTTACAATTCCAAGACAAAGGGATTACAATATTTCTCTAAGTAATGGATGCCCCACAAAAGATATCCAATATTGGAGATTGAGGACCAGGAGATTTTCAAGTATAGAATACTTGGGATAAGATGCGGGGTGGAGTTTCTAATGAAGCTATACAAGCTTCATCATAATGAAGGCTCAAGCTGGGTTAGAGATTTCCTTCGAAGAGAGAATCTAGTGGAGGAGAATGAAGGAGACCAAAAGTTGAGGAATATGGTGGAAAGGCTTCTTACAATCTTTGATTCTCAGGGTCCTCCACCATAGGATATTGAGCCATGAGATCCAGACTGGTGTGCAGAGTATGTGGGCATGAGAACTCCACAAGAACATGCAGTTATCCAGGGGCAAAGAGGTATGTCAACGACGCACTTGCAAAGGATTGAAGATGCTGAAGCGAATGCGGCTGAAGGAAGCAGGAGAGGAAGAGGAAGGGCTCGCAAGAGATAGAGGGGAGGCTAGTGAATTTCTATTCAAGTTTTAAAGCAGATTGCCTGATTCTCTTTTTTTCATTTTGATTTTAATTTTGGAAGTGTTTAAAGGGATTATTTACAGAAAGGACTACAATAGAATTTTATTCAGACTTAATAAGGAGCAGTAGCATATTATAATGATAGGGCCTTATTTCTCTTTAGACTCTTATCTAATTTTTAAGACATTATGCATACTATGTATTATTTCAGACTTAAATCTATTAATATATCTCTAGCTTTAACCTTTTGATGATTAAAAAAAAGGCAGCTCATCTAAAATCATACTCACTTCTTTAGTAGGACCTGCCTACTAATGTCATTTAAAATAAACCACTTAAAAGAATCAATTGAAATCACACCCACTTTTTCACTTAAATTCATCAAATTAATATAATTTAAAATAAACCATATGAACAAATCAAAACAAAACATATATTATTTAAACTAAACCCTATACATATATCATATTACCTGAAGAGCATAATGAAATGCAGTTCCTGGTATATTGATGGAAGAGGCTCTCACTCCAGCAAGGAAGCCTCTATACAACCTCTCCATATTTTCTAACACGGGTTTCTTATGAAAGCTTATTACTAAAGAACATATATTGCTGAAAGCCAGCTGCAATAATACAAAAACAGCATGGTTATTCTTTCCCAAGCAATTAGAATTCCTTTATTTTCTTTGCACATTGAAACATTTATAAACAAAAACACATATAAGAGTGAGCAAACATACAGATTTAATTTCAGTAACAGCACTGAATTTGCCTTTAACAACCCAATTTTCAAATGAATCTTTAAAAGCAGGCTGTAATCTGATAAATATATTCTGCAAAGAACGGGGCTTATTAATTGCTTCCAGCAGAAAACGTCTGACATGCTTGTGTTGCTCTCCTTCCACCATGCTGATTGATTGTTCTCCAATCAGATGGGGAGAAGGCCAACCTGCAGTAAAACTGCCATTTTCTGTGCCTGTCCCCATCACAAATCTGTTGAACTCCGGAGAGCATGTTATAACAGAAGGGAACCCAAATAAATGGGTCCTGAAAATTCCTGTATTTCCATATCTGCTTAACAAAATCAAAACCCAATAGGCTGAAAATGAACATGAATATAACCAAATTGAATTTAACATGTCAATGTAACATGATGTATAAATATTAATAATATCAGATTTTCACGATTCATAATTTAATAGTATTGAATTTTTGGATTATATTGTATGATAGTTTTTGTATTCATGTTTTGGATCGTATTTTTTGATCTATCATTAGATTAGTAGAGATGATAATGGATGCCATCCAAAATGTTTACATAAAAATTATCACAAAAAAAAATATCACAAAATCTAATTCAGAAATTCTGTATTGATTTAAATAAAAAGAGCTCAAAACTAAATTAGATCTTTTGAATACAGTCTGATTTAAAAACCTCCCAAGTTTTAACTTGTTAAAACTTAGAATATGTGGTTTAAGCTGAACCTTCCAATACATCTATGATAAAATTACAAAAGCTATTAAAAATTTGACAACTTACTTGATGTTTCTCTTAAATATATCAATATAACCAAATGGAATGCAACGCATTAAAGTCAAAAGATAAAGCATAAAGATTTCATAATCAACCCCAAAGAAATCTTTTGGGTATACCAGACTTATACAGCAAACTCTAAGCTTTGATTTGTTCAGCTTTCTCATTTGATATCAAACTGATCTCTCCAATATTATCTACCTATTAGTGAGTAGTCTAAACAAATAGAAACTTAGATCTGATACATCTAATACAAGAACACAAAACTATGGAAAGATTGAACATTTTATTCTAAAAAGACAAACAATGTAGAAAGATTGTTACAAAAACTATCACACAACCTAACCTAGAAATTCAACACTAATTTAAGTATAAAGATCTGAGAACCAAATCAGATCTTTTGAATACAATCCTCCACGCTCCAAATTTTGACTTGTTTAGGGGTCTCATCTTAAATCACACTCATTTCTCTAATAGAACCTAACTATTAGCAATTTAAGACAGACTATCTAAATAAGTCATAGCTTAGAATGTGTTATTTAAACTGAAGCTTCCAATATGTCTATGATAAAATTACAAAAACTATAAAAAAATTGACAAATTACTAAACTTTTTTTTTCCATGCACCAATATAACCAAATGGAATGGTTGACTTTTTTTTTCCATACACCAAACTAACCAAATCAAATGAACACAATAATACAATAGACAAAGCATAAAAATTTCATACTCAGACCCAATGAAATCTTATGGATGTGTAAAACTTATACAACAAACTCTAAACTTTGATTTGTTTACACGTCTCATCAGAAATCACTGATCTATTCAGTATTTATAAACAAATCTAAACTTAGATTATAATACATCTATTATAAGAACACAAAAACTATAAAAGGATTGGCAAAATATTTGAGATTTCTATCATAAGAACACAAAAACTGTAGAAAGATACGGAAAATCTGACAAATTACTTGAGAATTCTGTTGCGTATGAAGTCATCAGGTGTACCCATGAACTTGAAATGCCACAAGAAGCTGATTAACTCTCCAATAATGGGGAATCCGGCATGGCCGGGAGGAAGCTTTCCTCCATTAATGGATGATGAAGAGTACCTCCAATCATTGAAGGAAAGGAGGAGGCATATAAACAAAGGGAGTAATCCCATGACAAGTCCTACACCCCACATTGTATCCATTCAGCTAAGCCAAATTGCAATGAGCAATGTGCTCCCACGTCTTTGCTTTATATAAGTACTACTTTCACGTGGGACAAAATATAATCTTTTGTCTTCGCCAATCGAGAGATTCGAATCAATCAACTAGCCGTAAAACATTTGGCTTTAGTGAAAAAAAAAATAATATAAAAAGATAATATTTAACTTTCACTTAATTTTGAATAGGGATAGACATATGATCACGTTTCGAGATATAATGTTATATGTTATTAGCTAAAGAGTGTGTATTCATGCTTTTAAACATTAAGGTTCTAAAACAGATTGTTGATGTGATCACTCGGCTATTATGAGCACATAAAATGGCATTGATACTAACTATTAGTGAACGAGATGTCAAGCAAGTACTAAACTATGGTGCTTCGTAGATTTATTAGTGGAAATGTTTCATGGGTTGTATCTCTTATTATGTTGGGTTGCTTGATGGAACATCCATATGGAGAAGAGATCACTGGAGAGATGTTGAGATGAGCTTTGTTATTTTTCTTTTTAATCATGTATCACATGTCCTCTTTAATGACATCTCAATATTAGGTATGAGCCTTCGGGTGTGATAAGATTGGATATTTCATAGTATGGTGGAAGCATAATTATATGTCCCACCTTTTGACCTAAATTAGACTCTCAAAAAAATATTTTTAGCCTAATGATTTTTGAGATTTTGTGTTTAAATTAAAAATATTTTTGAAATTTAAGAAAAAATTATATTTTTTAATATACATTTTATAGATAAAAGTGGCTATAAGGGCCATTCTCGAAAATTATAGTTTTCAACTAAACACTTTTCAATTGGATGCTCCTTAGAATAGCCATAATACAATAAATTGTAGGCTAATCTATATGCAGATGAAGCCCCATAGAAACAATACACTATCTAGTTTTTATACAATGACATATATATAGCTACATTATATATCTAGTACTTCCTATCAAAATGGGGTCATCAATAGGCTACAAATTAGCATTTGAGCTCTTCCTTAGCCATATCCTTCGAAATTGAGTTTTCCCAAGTGAAGGACTAATTCAAATCCCCTATATAGGTAATACAAAAGGTAGTTTTGAGGAATCTAATTCCCCAATTTTCTTTTAGATTCCTCACATTATCATTCAACCAACTCAGTTAGATTATGAAGGGGATTCACAGGCCATTATAGTCATGGTTGATCACGGAAAAATCCTCTGATTTGATTAAATGTTGAGACCAACAATAGAAATCTCTATATAATTCTTCAGACCTCCACACCACTTGAGCCTCACCAAACAATCCATCACCACCTTTTTACACACTCGTTATCTTCCCCAATATTAAGTAGTACCATAAAAAACATGGACATAATACCAATATTAACACAATATCCATTTGTGAATTTCATATCCAACTCTCCTAATACCATTTGATGGTATGTAGGACCATAGGGCCCTTGGATTTTAAAACACGTTTTCACCTTGACTCTATGATTACACCCATAAATGTAATTTGTGTTTGCTTTTCTTTGTTTGTAAGAACATTATAAAGTGTCCCTCTTCATTTTTTTATGAATTTGGATGGGAGTAAGAAAAAGCACAAGCTAATTTATAGGAGGATGACCATAATTAGCAATAATTCTTTGTATACTCTTTGCAAGTTGATACATCCTTCATTTTCTTAAACCTAAAACTCCTATTATCTCATAATTAATCATATTATCCAATCTACACATCTCACACCTATGAGATCTAGGGAGGATCATGCAAACAATCAATTGTGTCCAAATAAATATTTCAATTTTCCATTTGTTTAATCTTGAAATTGGATTTTTGAAAAATGTGTTTAAAATAATGAAGTTTTTGAGTAGCAATATAAATTCCTATACTTGAAATATAAATTTATTGAGCTTTTAATTTGGGTTGGTCCTACATTAAATGACATGTATAGTTATCAAAGAGCCCCCTTTGATATGTATCTTTCACATGCTTAATTTGTAAAAAGTTGTATTTCCAAGAGAGAATCCTAGACCTCAAATTAATTATTAATATCATTAATGAGTTGTTTTCTTCCAAATCTACAAAATTTCCTCGTGGTCCTTGATAACATAGCCAAACCATGACCTACTTAGATTCTTACATGACACTCCATCAAAATTAACTTTGAACCACTCTTTTCTAGGTGGAATATCTTGAACACTTTCAAATGTTGGCAGAGTGGGGGTGAATCTACATGCAAAAATGAACTTAACTTATCCTATAATACACCCTTAGTGTAAGAATTTGTAAATAGAAATGAACCAAGGTTCCAGAGGTCAAAGAATAAGACAAAGACAAGAGAGATGATATGAACAAGAATAGATTGTATTCTCATTAATGATGCAATATGAAAATAGAAGATTTGGAGATATTGGAGATAATTTACAATATAGAAGTGCTTGCATATATAGGCAAGGAAATAGGAGACTATGATAAGGAGTTGATAAGCTATCACCTATGCAAGGTGGAATGACATGTCCACCAAAGGTGGATCATCCTCCATTATGCAATAAAATATGTGCAATATGATGAGGATGATAATGTGATATGTGCACTAAAGGTGGATCTCACAAATGAGATAACAACTATCACCACCTAAAGTGGAATTTCTCCTACACCATGTGCTAAAATAGGATGCAAACTCCTAGGTCATGTCTCAATGACAAACTACTATACAATGCATTATCCTAAGTAAGATTAAGTAAATTTTAATTGGGAATATTTAATTACACCAACACCCCCCTAAAGTGAAACTTATGGGAATGCACTTAAAATCACAATGCAAGATGGGTCCCGGCTATTAGGCCATGTTAGGTACCCATGTACAAATATGAAATGCAATACATGAAATGCAATCTCTCATAAAGCAGAGAAAGGGAGGAAACCTCATGGGAGAAAACTCCCCTCCAAAAAGAGAGATGAAAAAATATAAGATGCAAGGATGGATGAGGAGTATTGAAGACCCCCAAAACATGACATACATCATGTATAAATAATCAATTATCCCTCCATAGGAAGGAAATAAAGAGTCATGATATCCCCCATAATGAAGAAGCTCCAATGTTGATGAAGTGTACCTGCAAAAAAAAGATAATTCAATGCCTACAAGCAACATGTCTCCCCTTAGAAAGAAATAAATACATCAAATGATGAAGAAGCCAATCCATGTCAAAATGGAAGAAGGAGAAAGGAAGTCCCCAATTATGCATCTCTGAAGACTTAAGAGGTATCTCCATGCACAAATAATCTATCACATCAAAAAATGAACCATGAAATGTGACAAACCAAGTGATGGAGAAGAATCGAGAATGTCAATCTCCAAAGAAGGTTTAGAAGTATCTCCAACTCCAACTGTGATGAAACTTTCATCAAAGAGAAGAGAAACCCCCTCAAGTTTGTCTCCAAAATCTACAATATGCGACTCAATAAACAAAGAAGAAATGTCATCCAAGTAGTCATCCCACACTACAAGATCTAAATCTCTATGATCATCCTTCTGAAAAGTAGAACTCATGTCTCATGAAGTAGGAGGTGGAGGACTAGGAATCTCAACACTTGTCTCAAGAACACAACGATTCTTGAGTGTCCAAAGTTCTCCTCACATACAAAATTCATCCTTGGTAAAAGCGTGGGTACATTATGAACATAATCATCATCAACAAAAAAATGTGAAAAGTTATACAAGCGTGATGCATGATCAAAAAATCCTATAGCTATGACATATCTAGTCTCTATGTCCCTAATGTAAAAATTATCAGGAGGGAACTCAACAATTTCACCTTGTGCCCCATGAGTAATTTCATAAATAGAAAGAAGATTAGTGGTCAAGGATGGCACACAAAGAACATCATTAAATGTCCCCTCTTTCATAGGAATAGAAGCTTTCCTAGAAACCTTGATATATGTGTTGTTATCCATCAATATATTAGGAGAATTACAAGGTTCAATAAAAGAAAACATATCCATAGAAGATTCCATATGATGTGAAGCACTTGAATCAAGAAGTCATTTACCTTGCTAAGGATATGTGGAAGCCATAAGTGCTTTACCTTGACCTTTATCCTTTGATGATGTAGATGGAGAAGCTGCCAAATTTAATGAAGAAGAAGATGGAGAGACTCATGAGGGTAGCTTGATGTTGTTCTTTTGAAGAATGTGAGTGAGTTCATCAATCTTCTTAATGAAACACCTATGCTCACCATGTCCTTCTTTTTTATAATATGCACATTTTACCTTATTCCTTTTGGATGATTCCTCTCTTGAAGAGGACTTAGATTTAGAAGTATATTGTGAAGGAGAATCATCACTATTATCATAAGGCTTATGATCCTTATGTTGCTTCTTTCCTTTTCCATTGGAAGCCTTTGGAGTGGAGTCATTTGCAAGCAATGCATGATGTGGTGAAGGCTTCAATTGGCCCATGTGTGCCAACTTTGCTTGCTCCCTTGTGAGTTGAGATGCAAATTCGTCAAGAGAAGGCACTTTGTATGCACTACCAAGAGCATCCATAGTAGCATAGAATGTAGAAAAAAAATTGAATATTCAGGACCTAGCTTGGAAAGAATAGATAAGATCAATTTTTCATCCTCTTTAGTAATGCCACAATTAGAAAGCTCCAATCTAATAGAATTGAACTTAGAGAAAAAGCCTTGAATATTGTCAAAAGCTCTAGGATCTAAACTTAAGAGCTCATTCTCCAATCTAAATATTCTCATTATATCAGGTTTACCAAAGAGTCCCTCCAAGATGGTCCAAGCATCATGAGGATGTGTGCAAGATCCAATATGATATAGAAAATCAAGATAGATGGATGATCTAAGAGATCCAAGTTCTTTATCCCTTCGCTCAAACCATTTTCTCATTTCTGCAGCACCTGTAGTTGGTTCTGGATCCTGCCCAAAATATATTCTAAGCAATCCAATACTTAACAACTGATTAGATACATATTCTTTCCATTCATGATAGTTATATGGAGTGAGGATTTTGACTTTTGAAAAGTCCATAATTCAGCCAAAGAAAGATTTAACCAACTGATTAGTCCTTCAAATAACTGGTACAAATCATAGAACTGAAATCTAATGATTAACCAAGTGCATATATAGCCCCAAAATGACCTATTTCCAAACGTGATATTTCCTCTCCAAATCATTGAAAACTTATTGCAGATTTAAAAAGTAGACAGAAAATCACGCACTTTAAAAAAAATGGACCTGAAAATGTTACCCTATGTGGCCAAACAAAGCCTCTGAAGTTGCAAAATGCAAAATTGGATAGGAAAAATCATGAAAATATGCAAATTCAAATAAATCTGGCCACCATATAAAAAAACTAACCACTATAATCTTCACGAAATTCTACCCCAAATACAAAAAAAAAATCTTGAAAAAAAGACCAAATATGAGCAAGTTATGAGCGTTTGAAGATAGGTAGAAAAATGAAAAAGTCAAATGATGAAGGCAGAATATTCAAACCCCCTTGTCATGTTAGCACTATACATAATTAAATTTGACGACCATATGGCCGTCGAAGCAAAAAGCCAATTATCCCTGCAGTGACGTGCAGACGGGCATCGTATTAACCTCATCAAAATCTGTGTGGCACATAAAATGGCTAAGTCTTTTGACCCGACATCCGAATGGACTGTTCGTACAACTAATGTGTTTGACAAGTGCTGATGTGTAGGATTTCCAAGTGGTAGATGCTGATTCGCTGGGGCCTGTTGTGATGTGGCAGCATACAGATGACCGTGTGACTGCTCCCGATGCATACACGGTGGCAGGCCGTGCGGGCCCCCCACTCTGTGATTGTCGCGTAGAAGGATGGGTGGGCAGCAAGAGCTTCTTGGGCAGCGGAGGAGGTGGGTTTGCAGGTGGGGGTGTTCGGAGCCGTCGCCTGTGGATTTTAATCCCACATTTGTCGGTTGGAAAATTGTCGTAGCTTTTATTTTAAAATGCCACCAACTTTTATGTAAATAGCGATCTCGAGCACTGGTTACAGCCAATGTGAAATCAATGGTGGCAACGAATATTTTGTGCTATCTGTTGGATTTAGATGTACTTTGATAATTTCAGATAGAAAATATATATAGATTGGTACGAACCCAGAATAGAAATTAGATGTACTTTGATAATTTCAGATAGAAAATATATATAGATGGGTACGAACCCAGAATAGAAATTTTTCCAGTAATATAATTTCAGATAGAAAATATATATAGATGGGTATGAATCCCGTAATACAAAGTTTGCTAGTAATAAATATGCAAATAAAAAATTGGGAATGCATTTTTTTCCACATATTTGAATTTCACTAATATGAACGAATTTATAGTTGATTTTCACCGAAATAGCCTCTCGAATATAATGGAGAATTTTCAAATAGCAATGTGTTGACGGGACTTTGTGACGGCCTCGTCAACAGGGGGGTTGTCACCGGGTACCAGAGTATCGACCAACTTCGCCTGAAGAGGTTTCCCGAAGAGCGGGCTCTCCTAGCCTCCAAGCACCTAGTAGCTGAGTCATGACATGCGAGATTAACTTAGTTGGGTAGGTGATAGTTGGTTTTGACTCATCATCCTCTAGAACTTTGACGATAATAGGTTTCCTGCAAGCACTTCTTATGTCCAACAAAGAAAATATCAAAAGATAGGATAGGGTTAGTGTAAATCTCTAACTACAGTCATGATATACATTTCCATAACATCAATAAAGTTCTAGATGAAGATAAATAACAGATACCGGGCATACATATGACCACCGATCAGACATATACCAGTAGCAAAGTGAAATATTTCATTGAATCAATAAAGCATTGGAACAAAGGACATAAGAAAGCATACAACATGAAAGGCGTTCATTAACTCCAGGAACATAAACAATACATCATATGGTGCCAAGTTATTCTCCTCATTCTTTCATTAATTTAAAACCTAGCGTCACTGGCGGTTACACTAGTGGCTCCAAGGGAGTATTAATCTACTCTGAACTTTTAAAACAAGATAGCTAAAAAATTGTATAACTTGTGGACAACTAAATCATCAATTCGTCGACCCTTGGAATGGTGTCAGGATTATTATTTATAGACATCTTATCTACCTAGGGAACTTAACCTATGCAAGCTACTTACATTATATTATAATATTTAGAGCAGGTACTACCTGAGCTATCAGGATCATCATACTATATACAATCATTTGAGAAGAAAAGAGAGGAAAGAAGGAAAGAGACTCCAAGAAAGATGCCATCAGAAAAAGTGCCTTTGTACTTGTAGACATGATGGTTCTCGTTGGGTAACTTGGGCCATACGCCCTCATTAATGCATCTCCGGTCCTTGGTCATCGAGTGATACTTCGTAGGCCAGGTATTAAATGCTGAAATGACCCCTTGGGAGTCGGGAGATGTATGTAGTAAACTTTCTAGCTAAAAGTGACCCATTGGGCCATAAAGGACAGCCTCGGGTCTAACAACAAACCGTAGATAGTGATCGGTCGGCTCGAGGGAGCTATCAACACCTATCACCATAAAGAATACAAAAATTGGGATCCAGAACTCCAGAATCTGGGAGCTCACGCTTGAAGAATAAAGAATTACTACTCAGAACCCACCGTCGATGAAGGAATCCCCAAAGTCTGGGAAATTTCATTGGCCTTTGAACTTCTCATATGCCTCTAGAATCTGGAGTATGTTTCCTCTTCCACGTCCTTCAAGAAATCTCAACGATCAACCAAAATTTCTACAAAGTGATCGTCGTCATCTTCATCCTTCTCCTTCAACTCCGTAGCCACCTTGGCAGCGTCATGGCGTTTGATCATCATTTGGGAGAGTTCCACCATTACTGTGTTACTGAAATCTCCGGCAGGCCAGAATTGAACCTTGGCCACTTCATCAAACTTGCTAAGTATAGAATCGATGGGAGTATAAGTCTCGGGGCTGAGATGGTCAGCTGATGCAGTCTCCTTTATAAATGCAACATATTGGTTCAGTGGGGTCCGGACCACCAAAAGTTGCTCCTCTAGCACCCTTACCAGTCGCTTGTCGATCCTGATTTTTAATGCAAGTTTGGAGTACTGGGTCTTAAGGAACCCATATGACTCATCTCCTAAGATGTTTGTCATTGTTACGTTGTCTTCCCCGAGATTCAAAATCCCACTATGGAATCCTTCCATTCTTCATATTTTTCAGTCTCTCCCTGCCACTGAGGAATGGTGGCCTCCAATTGTTTCACTATGTCATGCACCTGGAAGAAGTCGGGGAGAGACTCGAACATAAAAATTTGTATGGCCCCAATCTATTGGGTCATCCATTCATCCACTACCAGTGCCTTTCTTTTCATGGTTCTTAGCATGTCGACGTCACCCTGAGGGAGCAGTGTTCTCGGTGCTGAAGGTTTGGGTGTTTTAGAGGCGAGGGGGCGCACTAACTCTCTTGGGAGTCCGAAATGATTTGCATTGGTAACTTTTAGCTCCTTCACCCTTTGGGACTATTTTTCATACTGGGCATGGATAGCCTGGCTTACCTCGTTCAAGAGGTCCAATTCTCCTTGTTGGATTCTTTTTCCTAGAGGCACCTCCGTGATCACATACTCTTCGGTAGTAACCTCTGAGTATTCCTTTCCTGCCAGTGGGGCGACTATTATTGCCACTACATTGTCATCTGGGGCCCTTCGAGTGTTGTGAAGGGTATGAGCCTTTTTAGGCTTCTTTGCAACCTGGCTCTCAGCCAACATTTCAGCTAGTGACAGTGGGGTCACCATTGTTTTCGAGGCTTTTCTTTTTTGGGATTCCACTAGCAAGTGCAACGGGGCAACTGGCGCACTCACTATCATCCCCGAGCTTGAGGTATCCCAAGGGTTCAATTCAGGTTCTTCCATGTGTTAGTTCCTTTTCTTGCTGATATATGAAATGCTTGAATTAAGTTTGCTCTATTTGTCCCAACACTTATCAAGGCAAGATACATAACGAAAGAAACAAAGTTTTAAAACCCTCTGCACTTTGAGTTCCACAAACTCAGGTGGGATAACCCTTTTGACTTAGAATAATCAAATCACAATACTATTCCAGCAGATGCCAAATGGAATTACAGATATTAACCTCTGTAACATTTATTTGATAGATTAAAACATAATGGAAAAGATTCATTTTAATAATGATAGTCACCTATTCTAAATGAAAGCAAACCATTGATTTATCCTAGGGTATGGAGTCACTCTGGATTTTCACAACAAAATGGTATGAACACAAACTTGAAGACAACCATAGATCTGAACAGAAAAATAGATATACCTTATACATTTATCGTCACGAATATGCCAAGATAATCATCAGATTCATTAAACATCCCAAGTTTCACTGAAATAACCCTAAGTCAGTTTAATATTTCCTTGAAAGAACCCTAAAATAGTTTCAAAATCTGCCTAACAGACATATAAATTGAACAATCCTTAATCACTCAATTTAAACAAAACTTAGAACATAATAATGAAGACAAATACTCATTATAAGTTCACAAACTATTGATGGATTCTCATTTGTATTCATATCAGAATAGTTATTACATTCAACATAACTTTCAAAACCCTTCTCAAAATATATTGGTCTTAAACCAAAGTTTATACAATTCAATTGTATTCCCAAAATGAAAAATGGCTACTACATGGGAAAGATTTACAAAATCTTGCAACAACTTCAAAACTGGCAAACTAACAAATTTGCAAATAGAACACAGGTGGCACAAAATATGCGGTCTAAATAGAATTGGTTGCTATTTTTTGAAAATATCCTTCTATCCTTTCAGTTTCACCTCCCACCTATTCACTTCTTTGGCATTGGGCCAATCAAAGTCTTCTCTTGCTCCAAATTTGTCATGGCTTCAGTCCACCTGGCATTTTCTGAAATTGTTTCCTTATCCTTCTGAAGTATTTTCCATGTTCTTTTACCACCGCCTTAGCCATGCTCTTTTTATCTTGCACCATTCTATGCTCTGTTTTTTGTTTCTTGCTAGGTGGTTCCCTAGCAGAAGTGGCTTCTCCACCAACCTCTTCTTCTTCTTCTTCTTCTTCTCCATGATGTTTCTTAGACTGCTCTAGATATTCATCATCATACAAAGCTACTATATGAGGAGATCCCCGAGACTGTATATCTTCTGCATTAAAATTTGGCATTTTTTCCATTAGGGTGTCATATGCTTCAAGCGTCTTGTCAATTCTCTGCAAGTATGGGGTGTCAAGGAGAAATCCAGAGAAAGAATTATCTGATTCTTTCCGTTTAGCTTCAACTCTCATTAGATCTTTCCATTTTCTTCTCCTTTCCTGAACCTCATCTTTTCTCACCCTATTTCTTACAACATCTTCCTCATCTAAAGGTTCATGATCTCTCACCTGCTACCAAGGACTCAAATTCTTCAGAGTTGTCTTAATGAACTATTCTAGATCACAGAACCTTGATACTATGGTAGATAATTTGTACTGTTTTAGAAAACCATTAATTTTCTCAAAATATTTCTTCCCTTATAGGCATAGTTGGCCGGTACCCCAGTACCCGGTGACAACTTATCACTGTTGGCAGAACCGGTCACAAAGTTCCATCAACATAAACTGGCACTAGAAGGAGGGCATGAGATTGTCTCCCTCAAAATATTTCAATTTTACACCGCTCGGGGGTTCCCCAAGAAGTAGTTTTAGGAGCCAGAATTTCTGTGGAAGAGGGTCATCTTCGCCCTTAAGCTTTGATAGAATCCTTTGATCAACCCCGAATCTTGGAGAGTTTGTAGAACTCAGACCTCCTATCTGAAAGACTAGGACCCAATAAACCAAACAACCAACCAACTTTATTTGGGGATTCTCTACACACGAGAATACCCAACTTCCTCATAAAATCCCAGGGACCAAAAGTCAACCCAGCCAACATCAAACAACCCCAATGGAAAATTACTTTGGTAACACTAGGTCCCCAATGGGGCAGTTCCCTGGTGCCACCAACGATCTTCCTCCACATCCAGAGAAGATCTATCCCAAATATGAGCATCTAGGCCTGCGAACCGTAGAAGAACATCTCCAGGCCTATAAGGATTCCATGAACTGACACCGAATACAACATCAGGATGTTGTAACCTGGATGTTCCCTCTGTCCTTAGGACAGGATGAGTTAAATTGGTACCTCAACTTGCCGGCCAACTCCATCAACAGCTGGCAGGATATGGAGGACGCCTTCCTAGAGGCCTTCCATGTTTACGTGGACCTGGCGTGGTCCCACAGCCAGTTTATTTCCATCTGGAAGGAACCAAATGAGCCCCTCACCACATTCAATCATCGGTTCCAATGCACCTTGAAGCGGTGCATGCGTCCCTTCATCCCATCCACTAACATGACCATCTATACATACCTGAATGCTCTAGACCCCATTGTTGCCACTCTCCTTTGGAGAACCACCATCGCCAATGACCGGGATACTCTGGAAAAATTTTGCAACCTAGCCCTGGAGTTGTCCCGCAGTTTGAGAGAAGCTCCCGATGGGATTGGACAAAGCCT
The DNA here is from genome assembly GCA_018584345.1 of Thuja plicata. Classification (NCBI taxonomy): domain Eukaryota; kingdom Viridiplantae; phylum Streptophyta; class Pinopsida; order Cupressales; family Cupressaceae; genus Thuja; species Thuja plicata. The sequence continues at coordinate 387,617 of MU224952.1, read as the reverse complement.
ACCATTCAACATGATACTCGGTGGGACTCCTTACGTCGGGGGATACAACTCCAATCTGGCAATGGGTTCCCCAACAATGGCCATGGGCCCACTGTCGATGGACCAGTAGGCCCGGTACGTTTATCCATCACAAGCCCAGATAATACCGGGTCTGGAATATGTTCCTTGGAACCAGCCACATCAAATGCAACAACCTTTGACACAACCCTCTAATGTACCTTTCTTCTAGTCATCCGCAGCTCAAGGATTGCCATCCTCGACTCCGGGAGTTGTTGTCACTTTCCCTGGGAACCCACTGCAACAGTCGTCACACTGTGACACAACTACTCAGCTATCAGCCAAGGTTGAATCCCTCTGGTGACTAGTGTCCTCTCTCACGAGGCACATGGGACAGCCAAAGGTGGGGCCTTCCACGCCTCACAATTCTAATTCCCAGAGAGGGAATAACTTCTTCGGATAATGAAATACCAACTCCGGAGGTCAAAACTACAACAATGGGCCTCGGCCCAATCAACAACAATGGAACAACAATGAAATAAATGAGGTCCTCCGAACCAAAATGCCAATCAGGGTGGTGCTGAACCCAATCATTCTGCACAGCTTTCAGAATTCCACTCTCTAACTACTTGGTGTAGATTGCATGACACCGACTCTCATTCCAAGGTGAACTGTGCCACACCGGAGAAGATCATCATGATCTCCCAGTCGGACAGACAACAACCTGTTGATCCTACTCCCCCAAAATCATCCATATCAGAGTCTCCTCACACAACCTTTACGTGTGAGACCGTCTTCTTCGGGACAAATGAAGAGGACAAAGAAGAACCCAAATTGTAGGGATTATTTGATGAATCTATCCTGGCCTTTGAGGCCAATGCCTTCACCATCCCACGGACTCCCTAAAACACTCCGAGTCAGGCTGGAAAAGGGCCAACTTACATGCTAATGCCTTCAAATAATAACCCTCCCCAGGAAAACACAACTGATTGCTCCTTCCCTCTGAAAGGACCTAACTCTGATCAAGCCAGGGATTCGGTCGAGGAAAGTCAACTTTACTCAGGAGATGGTTTGACATCACTAAGGCGTTAGAGAAAACCACCACCTCTATGACCCTGATGGAGGTTTTGCTAAATGTTCCCGAGTAGAAGATGTCCCTTCTAAAGCTCTTGGGAAACCAGGAAGCCGTCAGTCATCCACCAAAGACTGTCACATTTGACGATGCCAAATCGGCCATCTTCCGGGGAAACACAGAGGATCCTCCCTTCCTACTAGGCTTGAATATTCAAGGAAAGAACTTATACAACTGCCTGGTAGATTTTGAAAGGAAACTCAGGTGCGGAAACAACTTCCTACACTAATCTCTAAAGGGAAGTATTGTGCAAATTCTTTTAAATCCTTACAATTTCAGATTCGTTAACTACTTTAACAATGATATTGCAGCCATATACCATGCATACAAAAAATAGAGAATGACACAATGATTTACCCTAGGGAAAACCTTTCGGTAAAAAACCCCAGCACTCTGAAACCTGCATAATGTATTATCTTCAACACAGGGGTTACAACTCACTTGCAATGCAAGTTCTTTTAGGAGACAATCAACACTCAAAGACAAATCCAGTAGCACTAGATCATACCAACAATACACTCTTTTTCTATCACAGTCTGCAAACCTAAAAAATGCTTATATCATGCGCTTTCCTTTTTAGGGAAACTTCCAAAGATAGCCGTATTAGGGTTTTACCATTCTCTGAGAAAATAGGAACCCAAAATTTTTTAGAAGAGTGTACAGTACTCAACTTTATCAGTTGCTACATGTCATTGCATGTCTTCACCCGTCATTGAATCTTCTAGAAATAGCTATTACGTGTCATAAGAATCTGTCATAACCATTTTAGCCATGATCTCCTTACACATAATTCAAGATGCTGACACATCAAGTGGAGTGACACATCAACATGCCAACTAGACATGTACACTCACACTTAAT
>MU224952.1:360100-382086 GCA_018584345.1 Thuja plicata | reverse complement strand
AAATCTAATAGTGACCCTTCCGCATCCAACTATCTTTAGGTGAGAATCATCACCCAAGTACACCTTTCCACCATCAAACTCTTCATATTTTGAGAACCAGTTTTGATGAGAGGTCATGTGAAAAGAATCACTCGATTTTACCAACCACACATCATCAGATGCATGGGCTGCCAAAGCTACAATAAAAACATCTCCATCTTCTTGAGATTTTTTGAAAGATGAATCTGAGCCTTTCTTCTTCTTCTTCTTCGGTTCTTTGCAGTCCCTCTGGAAGTGCCCAGATTTATCACAGTTCCAACATTTTTCTTTGGAATTTCCAGGAGTCTTAGAACTCCCACAGGATTTGGATCTGCCCTTCTTTGACTTATTGTCATTCTGCTTTCCTTTGTCATTGGATCTCCCGCGAATAGCAAGGGCTTCCTTAGACGAATCTGAAGTCTTTCTTCGCATCTCCTCAGATAGCAGTGAAGACACCACATCATCCATATGGAATGTGACTATAAAACTTCTGAGAGCCATCACAAGATGGTCCCATGAATCTGGAAAGGAACAAAGCAGGGTCATACATCGATCCTCCTCCTTGATCTTGGCACCGAATGATGCCAACTGTGCATTCAATAAATTGAATGCATTGAGATGATCAATTACAGATCCAACTTCCTCCATCCTTAAAGAATAAAACTTCTTTCTCAGGAACAACTTATTCACCAGAGATTTGGCCTGATACATAAGACCCAAGTCATTTCCACAAAGAATTCATAGTAGTCTCATCAAGAACATTCAGAAGAATGACATCTGCTAGACAGAGTCTAATGAGACCCTTAGCCTTCTGATCCTTGATCTCCCAATCCGCTTGAGATATTGTTGCAGGTCTCACATCAAGTGAAGTAGCCTCCCATAGATCACGGTCTTCAAGTATGTCTTCCATCTTGAGTTTTCACAACTCAAAATTAGTGCCATTAAATTTCTCCACCTCCATTCTACTGTATGGGGAACTTGCCATCTCAATCTAAAAATAAGATTTAGAATGCTCTGCACCAAAAAATCCCACTCAACATGATATTATCTCAAAAAACCCTACCCAACAACTAGAATCAAAAGTTGATCAGGCTCTGATACCACTTGTAAGGAAACTCAGGTGCGGAAACAACTTCCTACACTAATCTCTAAAGGGAAGTATTGTGCATATTCTTTTAAATCCTTACAATTTTAGATTCGTTAACTACTTTAACAATGATATTGCAGCCATATACCATAAATACAAAAAATAGAGAATGACACAATGATTTACCCTGGGGAAAACCTTTCGGTTAAAAACCCCAGCACTCCAAAACCTGCACAATGTATTATCTTCAACACAACGGTTACAACACACTTGCAATGCAAGTTCTTTCAGGAGACAATCAACATTCAAAGAAAAATCCAGTAGCACCAGATCATACCAACAATACACTCTTTTTCTATCATAATCTGCAACCCTAAAAAATGCTTATATCATGCACTTTCCTTTTTAGGGCAACTTCCAAAGATAGCCGTATTAGGGTTTTACCATTCTCCGAGAAAATAGGAACCCAAAATTTTTTGGAAGAGTGTACAGTACTCAACTTTCAAAGATTGTGGAAGAGTTTACAGTACTCAACTTTATCAATTGCCACATGTCATTGCATGTCTTCACCCGTAATTGAATCTTCTAGAAATGGCTCTTATGTGTCATAGGAATCCATCATAACCATTTCAGCCATGATCTCCTTACACATAATTCAAGATGCCGACACATCAAGTGGAGTGACACATCAACATGCCAACTAGACATGTACACTCACACTTAATTACATTATTTGCAAGAAATACATTTTACAAAACAAATAATAAGAATACGAATTATCCAAGGTTGAGACACCTTATTCCTAACAGATTCTGGTGCTTCGAGAAATGTCATGCCTTTATCCATATGCCAAAAGCTCAGACTCATTCTACTCCATCCAAAGGTGTAGTAGTCCAGCTGGACAAAATTGCTATGAAAATCGTAGGTGAGATGAAAAATGTCCATATTCAACTCATCCAAGACCCCCAAATATCAAGCACAATAGACATCCAAGTGGTAGAAATCCCTGAAACCTATGGGATGTTACTAAGTCAAAATTGGTCTAAGACCCTTAATGGGTATTTCTCCATGGACTTCTCCCACTTATGGCTCCCGTGGAAGGGGAAATCAATCAAATTAGGGTAGAAAGTTACCCAAGAATGAAGCAAGCCCTCACCGAATTTGGGAGGGTAAATGAAGTTATTTTCTCTGAATCCTCCCCCAAGGTGTACCAACCAGAAGGGATCCTAACATTTGATGTTACTCTCAGGGAGGATCTCATAGTCACTCAGAGAATTCAGGACCTGGATGAAAAACTGAGGGATGAAGTAGACTCACAAGGTTACATGGCAACTCCGACCACTCTCTTGTCTGACACTTGGTGTTGGGTACACTACCAAAAACATTCTGAACTGGAGTGTGAGCCTTGTATTTCCATTGCTACCCGCCACATCAATGACCTTCGGGAGAAAGAAAATAAATCTGATTCACCTGGACTTGGTAGTCCATCCAGTGGTACACCTAAGGTGTCACTTGTTCAGGAATCCAAACTAGAGGCTTCTCCAGAGGAAAAACTCACCCATGCACCATCAGAGCTGGGGGAATTACCTCCCAACCCTCCCAAAATCAATCCAAATGCCACTTTGCCTTCCCAGCCCCAGAAAATGAACAACTACTTATGGATCCTGAAGTTTGATGGATCCCGGTCTAAACAAGGTTGTAGGGCCAGAGTGGAGCTGATCACCCACGAGGTAAATCCTTCCTCTCATCCTATAGGTTGAAATTTAAATGCACCAATAATATCATGGAGTATGAGGTCTTGGTCCTCGGACTCCTGTTCACATTGAGAAAAGGGATCACCCACTTCTGGGTGATGGGTGATTCAGAGTTGATAGTAAAAAAGGTCCGGAGCCAATACACGTGTCATGACAAAAGGTTGGCCACATACTGCAACTAGGCATGGAGCCTAATTGAAGACTTTGATGCTTTTTGCATCAAGCTTATTCCCCAAAAATGTAACTATGTTCCGGATGCCCTTGCCATGTCTGTTAACACCCTCGAGCAGATGGCTGGCTCCCAGCTCTGGAATTTTTCTGTTGAGATGGTCTCCACCCCATCCATCCTAGATAATATCACCCAATTTCAAGTTTTTGAGGATGACCAACGTATTTTTTCCTTCATGGCCAATGTTGGCATCTTCGAGGATCAGATATTGGAATAAATTGATGATGACGATACCGGGCAGGGTGAAGAAGATGACGGGATCATTAACCTACCCACCAACACCATCCCAAAGGGGATGGTAGCTCTTGAACACATCTTTGATTCGGACCCACGAGGCTGAGATAAGATATCATCCTCCTCTGAGGGAGGAAAATTTGAAAATTTCAATATCGGCAAGTCCGATGAAGAAAAATTTGTACACATTGGCACCTCTTGCTCCCCGAAGGAGAAGGAGAATATTCTCACAGTTCTTCGAGAATACATTAACATTATTTCCTAGGGGTATGAGCATCTTAAAACCTATGAAATATCTATCATGACTCATAATATCCTACTAAAACCAGATGCCAAAACCTTCTGGAAAAAGCAAAGGATGGTAAGCCCATTGATCGAGCCTCTAATCCACTAGGAGGTTCAAAAACTACTATCAACCCAGATTATCTTTCCTATCCAGCACACAACTTGGGTTGCCAACCTCATTCCTGTGTGAAAGAAGAATGATGAGATCCTCCTATGTGTGGATTTTCACAATTTGAATAAGGCATCCAAGAAAGACAATCACCCTCTCCCCTCATTGGATGAGGTATTACAAATTGTCAATGGTTCTCAAATGATGTCCTCCCTGGATGGGTACTCTAGATATAACCAAGTAATGGTTAAGTTCAAGGATAGAGATAAAATGCAATTCACCACCAAGTGGGGAATGTTTGCATATAAGAGAATGCCCTTTTGCCTCATCAATGGGGGGGCCACATTTTAAAAGGCTATGGATATTGCATTCAAGGGCCTGGTCAACAAATGCATAATCATCTATATGGATGATTTAACAGTCTTTTCCTGGGGCAGGCATGATCATTCCGCCCATCTCGCCCAAATTTGTGAGAGATGCCGTCAGTATGGTATCTCCCTCAACCCTAAGAAGTGTATATTTGGGGTCACTAAAGGGAAGCTTCTCGGTCATATAGTCTTAGAGAAGGGGTTATCCATTGACCCTTAGAGAGTTGAAGCACTACTGAATTTACAAATGCCTGACAGTAAAAAGGAAATAAGATATTTCTTCAGAAAGATAAACTTTGTCCAACAGTTCATCACTGGATTTACCAAGATTGTTAAACCACTTAATGACATGATGAAGAAAGATACCAAGATTGAGTGGAGCCCCGAAGTGAAATGAGCGTTTTCCTAGATCAAGTAAACCATAGTGGAGGCACGAGTCCTTGAAAGTCCAGACTATTCCCTCCCATTTCACATATACTCCTTCGCTTCACCGCATTCCACCATAGTAGTCCTAACCCAGAAAGTTGAGGGGGAAGAGAAACCCATTGCTTTCATGAGCTCACCCTTCAAAAATGTCAAAGTTTGATATATGCCTTTGGAAAAGAAGGATTTTGCTCTAGTCCGGGCCGTGAAGAAATTATGGCACTATATTCTCTGGAGAAAAGTGCATGCTATCATTCCAGACCAGGCTGTTAAATCTTTACTACTACAAAGTGAGCTGGGAAAATGTCAGGGGAAATGGATGGCCATCCTCCAAGAATATGATCTGGAGATGAAACCAATGAAGATAGTCTAAGGCTAGGGACTATGTAGAGAGATGGTGGAAGTAACTCCAAGCATTGAATGTCAAACCTATTTGGTGGAGTCTATCACTCAAGACCCATGGTATACCAACCTGGTGTACCTGCTACTCAATAAAAAATGCCTAGAGGGGCTTCCCCTAAACAAACATCGGGCCCTATGACTTAAAAGTGCGCATTTCATGATAAAAAGAATTTTTATTTTTTTTAGAAATTTTGAAGGGATTTATCTCTGATGCATAGATGGGGACCAAGCTGCCAAAATGATAGAAGAACTCCACGGGCAATTCGTGTTAGAGTAATAGTATTTTGGGTTATTAATTAAATCATTTTGATCTAATTACTAACTCACCTATTCACTCTAGTTGCTTAAGCCAACCTTAGGGTTTCCCTTTTAGGGTTTCATGATTCCTTTTTAAGGAATCACCTCTTTGTGTTTCATAAGAGATAATCATATTGTAATACAGTTGTTCATATATAAGATTTTTATTTTGAATGTGCATATGATGCCTCTGGCTTTTTGGCCTCCATAGATTTTTCTTTCTTTTTATTCTTTGCTTCTTCCATGTGACAGGGTTATGCATGCAGGTGTTCTTAGGAGATTAGGTTACTACCTATTCTAACATGGCATCAGAGCCTTCCTGCGGCTCTCTGATCGTGTCTTGTTGAAGTGTTTTAGAAGCAGGAGGTTCTCTGTAGGATAATATTTTTTATTTCTTTTTTGCATGCAAAAAAGAAAAAAAGAAATTTGGTGCATTTTGGGCTCAAACAGATATCACCATTGAGCTGAGAGCACCCAAAAACCCTAGAAACTATATAAAAATTATCCATTTTGGACAACATGGCTCTGAGGCAAAAAAAAAAATTTAGTTTCCAGTGCCGTACGGGCACGGAAATCGAGAAAAAATTTAAAATATATATTTTTAAAGGTTTTTTGCATTTATTTTAACGCAGGCAGCGTTATTTGATTAGCGCCACCGCTGTGTCGTAGCCGCACCACTATGGCCCGACCAGCGCCTGACCCCCACCAGCTACACCTCCTACTGGCGCTACGGGCTCCACCGGCACCTCCAGCCCCTGCCGCCGGCCCTCTGCTCTGCGGCCCCCTCCACTCCGCCGGCCCTCGCCACCCAGCCCCCACCGGCCCCGCTCCGTCCAGCCGGCTCCTCTGCCCAGCTCCGCTGCCTGTGCACCGCTTGGCAGGTTTTTAAGCCCGCAGGCCCTTCTCATACCAAACAGTGGTCACATGGGTGACCGGGAGCTCCACTCCAGCCCCCTGCATGTGCCATGCACCCAGGGGCCAAGGTTTTTTTAGCCCTAGGGGCTTTAAACTTTTTTTTGGTGCCCTTTTGACCCTCTGACAGTGTTTTTTCTCTATCTGGAGCATACAGAGGTCTTTGTCTGACTTTTTTATATCGCCGGAAAGCTCTTTCTGATCTCTTTCCGATGATGGAGGTTGGGGTTTTGGGTTCTGCTATTTTGATAGTATTTTTTCTGTCAAAGTCTGATGTCTATTTTTACCTTTTGGGAACCATGTCTTGGTCATTCGAACTCCTTTTTTGGTAAATCAGATATCGTCAAAAAACTGGTTCAGTGATTTTTTCAGTGGTAGGGGTCTTTTATCTGGATTCTGCTCTAGGTTTTTTCTCCTCTGAGTTTTTCACTTTCGCACTCTGGCGGATTACTTGGGTTCTACAAGTCCTAGGATCTCTTCTTTTGTTTTTCTAGCTCACTCTTCTTTCTGACTTTCTGAGCATTGTATGCTTCTCTTCTATAGCATTCTCTTTTTTTGTAAATGCACTAAGATAAAGTGCCTACTTTTGCATATCTGGGATCTCGAGCACCTTGTGTTTGTTTGTACTCACACTCAGTTATAAAGTGTCATGGGGGGTTATGATGTTTTGCTTTATGTGCTCATCCACCTTTGTCAAGTGAGTGTACCTTCCATGATATTAGCCCATGCTATTTGTCCATGACACCGCCCTTTATCATGTGCTTGTACTTCTATTGTACTGTTGGTGTGCCTTATTCTTCTTCTTGAAGTTGTTTCTGGCATTGCATTTCCGTGTTCCTATCACCCCTCTCCCTGTTTAGCATTATGGGGGGGTTCACCTATTGGTACTATTGCTTCCTTGGTTTGGTTGAGTGATCTACATATTCAATTCTTGTTCCTATGTACTAGGCGGATGCAGTGGCTAGGCACCTATGTATTTTGGTGAGATGGATCATCTACTATATAGAGACTCGTTCATTCCTACTTTTGGAGGTCACCTCTTTGATTGATCAACTCTTCAGACTTTGTCTTCTCTACCTGGTCATGCACTATTTCAGTGGGGGTTGTAGCAGTTACTTCTGAAAATGTTTGTAGCTTCATGCTTCGGAGATACTATACATGCTCTTTCTTGTTCCTTTCTTTGGGACTTTCCCTAGATTGGAGGCTTTGTTTCCTTCATCTAGTTCATCTCTTTTTGGGGTAGAGTTTTTCCCACTGGGTTTTCCCTATTTCCCCACTTTACAGAGATTTCTTGTACTTAGGTACCTGATTAGACCTTTGTTGTTGGGACCCTTCTTTCCTGCTTTCTGTAGTAGTCTCCTAGGTTTTGCTTCTCCCTAAGCTTATCTTAAGGGGGGGTGTTAGAGTAATAGTCTTTTGGGTTATTAATTAAATCATTTTGATCTAATTACTAACTCACCTATTCACTCTAGTTGCTTAAGCCAACCTTAGGGTTTCCCTTTTAGGGTTTCATGATTCCTTTTTAAGGAATCACCTCTTTGTATTTCATAATAGATAATCATATTGTAATATAGTTGTTCATATAGCAGATTGTTCTTTTGAATGTGCATATGATGCCTCTGGCTTTTTGGCCTCCATAGATTTTTCTTGCTTTTTATTCTTTGCTTCTTCCATGTGACAGGGTTATGCATGTAGGTGTTGTTAGGAGATTAGGTTACTACCTATTCTAACATGGCATCAGAGCCTTCCTGCGGCTCTTTGCTCGTGTCTTGTTGAAGTGTTTTAGAAGCAGGAGGTTCTCTATAGGACAATATTTTTTATTTCTTTTTTGCATGCAAAAAAGAAAATTTTTTTTTTGGTGCTTTTTGGCCTCCATAGATTTTTCTTGCTTTCTGTTCTTTGCTTCTTCCATGTGACAAGGTTATGCATGTAGGTGTTCTTGGGAGATTAGGTTACTACCTATTCTAACAGTTTGGAATTGGGCATGGCTCAGCTAACACGACCGCCCACTAGATTCTCAAGGCCGGATACTACTGGTCCTTCATCTTTAAAGATGTCTACACTCACATGAGGAAGTGCCACACTTGCCAAACCACAACTCATCATGAGCGAAACCCAGCCATGCCTTTGCAGCCAGTCTTTGAAGTTTGACCCTTCACCCAATGGGCATTCAATTTTATCAAGGAAATAAACCCCAACTCATCCACCAAAAACCGATATATCCTGACTATGACCGATTACTACACCCGGTGGTCCAAATAAATCCCATGCAAGAATAACACGATAGATGTAGTTATCAAATTCCTGGAAGAAAACATAGTCACCAAATTCAGAATGCCCTTTTCTATAGTGTGTGACAATGGTCTGACATTTTCTTTAGCACAATTATTAGAATGGACCTATGAGAGGAATATCACCTTAAAGTTCTCCAGCAACTATTAACCCCAGGGGAATGGTGTGGCTGAATCTACTAATAAAAAATTATTATAGGTGATCAAAAATTTGTTAGAACAGAACCCCTGGGACTAGCACCAAAAGCTTAGGTTCACTCTTTGGTCGGACCGTATCAGAATCAAGGAAGCCCTAGGGACTTCCCCATTTCACCTAGTTTACAGCCAAAATCCTATGTTCCCTATCAACTTACAAATCCTGGTTCTATAGTTTATGGAAGGATTTAACAACCGAGACAACATTGTGGAGGTTCGGCTCCTGAACCTGGTGAGGATAGAGGAACAAAGAAACGCAGCACTGGAAAATTTTGCGCATCACCAAGAAGTCATTAAGTGAGGGTTTGATCGGAGAGCCCAATACAAAGCCTTTTGAGTTTCAGACCTAGTCCTTCTGTGGGACAAGGCCCAGGAGAAGAAAGGAAAGCACACCAAATTTCAAAGGCTCTAGCTTGAACCATACTTGATTTCAAAAATCTGTAGGGAAAACACTTATCACCTCAGTACCATGATTGGAGAAGCCATCCCATTTCCTGTCAATGGACAATTTCTTAAACACTACTTCGAATGAGGCAGGTGGTAAGTTGGCCCGAAGTTGTATTGTATGTAAAGGTTTTCCCGCTTATAAATATCATTTCCAGGTACTCCATGGGGCTGCCTTGTCCTTGTAAAAAGTCATTGGCGGTCTTCTGGGGCCGCCTTCTTTCTTTTTGTTTTTGTCTTTGGTTTCTTTTTTTTTTCGGGTTCCCAGCATGTTTCCCTCTTCTTGTAGACAAGTATGCTTTGCATAACATCTAGTCCCTGGAATGGTACCTAATGAATTTTAGTTAGCCTGAAATCTGTTGTTCGCATAGTGGGATTTGTCCTCACTCTGGAGTTGTTTTGTACAATGGTAAAAGCTTATGGGTAATCTTCATCAGATTCATATCTTGAAGGTCTTGACATCATGTTGCCCTACTTTTAGTCTACATACCTTTCAGACAAAAGTGAGTGTTTAATGTATAATGGTGGTCTTGAAAGCTTCTTGTTAGTCCTAAGTCGAAGTCTAGAAAACTTTCCGTTAGGCTAGGGAGCCTTTATCGGATTTTTCCAAATTGCCTTCTCTTTTGTGAGTGGATTTTTATTTATGAGTTTATGTTTTCATTGGGTAGGTTAAGTTCCCATCTGGTAAAGGCCTTGGTTCAAATATTTCTAACATCAGTGTTACACAATGGAAGTATGTAGCCGTAATCCTTCATTTTGCATCTTGGCGAAAAATTGGGTTTGGGCCTCTCCACTGGCGAAAAAGTATCAACATAGTGCATCTTCCACCGACAACTACTAAGTGATGTCTCAACAAGAAGTACAGCTCTAAATGGATCCTTTAGGCTGGAGAAGGGCTGCTGGGTCTGGATTACACTCTACAAGTCAAGAGAAATGATTCAATAGAAATAAATCGAGGAAATAAGCCTAAAGGTGGAAAAGAGGAAAATGACTTATCCCCTACTCCTATAGGAGGGTTCTGACCCATGGAGTATGTTTTCCGCCAAACCATTTAAATGAAGTGATTTTGAGGAAGAACCTGTCTCATAAAGAATCTAAGATATAAAGAAGGTAGATGAAATCAACACATGTCATTTTGGCATCTTTATAGACCAAATTTCCCCATTGGCAAATTTTTTAACCGAGAGCACTCCAAAAGAACTTCTCTGCCCAAGGGAGAAGCAGAAAAGTGATTTTCCGCTACCTCAAAAAAGTTACCATTGCAGTTACTAAAAGTTAAAAGACATTTCTTAATGGTCCGTAAAAGAAAGGTAATTAATTGAAATAAAGTTTTTTTACTTCATAATGGGATTTTTCATTAATGTTGGAGTCTTTTCATTCGTGTGGCGCAGGAAGTCAGCCGTTAAACGATAAGAATTCAAAAGTATAAAATCAGTTGAAAGTTGCAAACAAGAGCCACCATTTGTTTGCCAAATTGTTTTGAATTCAAATTCTCATATTTTAGTTGTTCCTTGCTCCCGCATCCCTAAGAGATACTTCTAATTTCCAAATACAAATCATCAGAAGCATGGCTTCCAAATTCATGCGATTCAATGGAATGAATGGCATTACCTCTGACAAGCATAAGATCTCAAACACTTGTTTGAAGTTCTTCGACATCCAAAATTTTTAGAATAGGTTGAAGGCAGACCAGATGCACGTGATTACAGAAAAACTAAAGGAGAGCGGGTTAGTTGAAGCAGCTGGTTTTCCTGTAGCAGTTCAAGCCCTGGAGCTGGTTCGAGAATGTATCACCCGATACAACCCAGACACCAAAGAAATCCTTCTGCCTGATGACACAATGATTCTCTCTTTTGATAGAGATTCCATCCAGAACTCTCTCCATATCCCAGAATGAGTGGAGTATTTAGAGATGACATTCAGTCGAGTGGTGACTGAATATATTGCCAAAAAGGTAGCTTGGAAGAAAGAGATAATGAAAGCATGGTTCCAAGAACCAAAGAGCGCCAAAGGAAAGTTGCTGAAGATATCATAAGACACTAATTTGAAGCCAAAGATCATAGACATCCTGGTGTTACTCCACAGGATCAGAGGTGAGAGTGAGGCACTCAACTTTGTTGATCATCACTTCTTCCTAGTTCAGGTAATCTGTTCCCAACATCACTTCATTGATTGGGCGCTTATGGTAAGTGAGAATATCTTGGAGGCCCTTGATAGAGCTAAATGCCAAAATGAATTTTACATGTTTTCAATCCTCTTATATATTCTGGCTACACTCCAAATTTGGCCAGGTCTTCCCAGATTAGAGGAATTTCCTGATGATGTCAAGAGTTATAAATTTTTCCCCTCTTTGCAATTGCATAACAGTTACATTGAGTATCTTCGGGTTAATGATGCATTTACAATGAGATTGTGCAAGGAGCTCCAAGGCTGTCTAGAAAGGAGATTCTCTCCCAAGGACATGGCCTTTATTAGCCATTTTGGGTGTTATTTCATTCAATTTAGAGGTTTGTCATATCTTCATCTTGTAGGTTTTGATGATTTCCATTTGAAGTTGCCCAAGTATCCTACTGATATGATCGTGCTAATCAAAGTAATGAGGCAAGCACTCAAGGTGAACTTACTCTGTGTTGAGGCTAAGAAGAAGGGATACGACTTCCCCATGACCATCAGAGCTTATAGCTATGCGTCCTGGTCAGAGGCAAAGAATGTTCTCATGACATTCTCAAAGAGGTCTTCTTTGGAAACCTATAATGTCTTGAGACTGCAATATGACCCAGTAAACTATGCTAGGGATGTATTGCAAATGAGTCATGCAATTCATCATGTACATGATATTGAAGAATACTAGGGTAATTGTAAGGATGATTTGGAAAGCAGAGAGAAATTCTACGCCTGGTTAACTATTGAAGAAATCAAAAGGTTCAATGTTAACATTGCATTAGAGGGGCTAGAAGATGATGACAACAATATGTATGATAATACATATCTAGAGGAGATAAATCTCACCTCTGTGAGTTCTGAACCTATGCTAGACCAAGCCATTAGTGATTTGCAGAATCTAATGGGGGGTATCTATGAAAGAATAGAACAATGGGTTGAATGGACTGTAGGCTGAAGGAAGAGGTCAGAAAGGAAGCCTCCTACTCAGCGAACCCCGGCAAAGGATACTGCTGGTACTACAACCACTTCATCGGTAATGATTCCAACAATTGCTAAAGGATCAAGCCAGTCGGCGGGAGGAGGTGATGAACCTCCTAAGAAAACAATCACATTGGAGAAGACTTGTGGAGAAGGATCACTTCCAAATATCGGAATAACAAAGGAGCTCACCAAGATGTAGAACCAGAATGGTTAATAAAAGCAGTCATAGTAGATGTATCGGTTGACACGTCGACATAGGATTCTCCAAGGAGAGGGTTTCCTATCATAGTGGGAGTGGGCAAAGATACTCCTTCAACCACAGAATTAGAAGGAGAGGCCAGGAAGAATGAGAAGGTTGCTTCAGTAGCCAAATTGGTGTCCTCTTCTGCTACTTCAGTAAATCCATTTGCTTCGAGACCAAAGGCTACACCTCTACTCATCAAAAAATTGTTCATTGAGGAGTTGGTTTCTGCCAACAAAGTTACTAGTGGAGAGTCATGGATAGAAAATACTCTGGAACATAAGAGGAAGAGGGCGGAAGAATGGGCTTCCAAAAAAGACACTCTGTCACGAGCCTTTCAGCCCAATGCCTCTATGAGAAAATAGAAGAAAGTAAAGATGATGTCTACCCTAGGTCATGACCCCGAGACCGGACAATTCACTATGGAAGTGGCCAAACCAACCAAGGAAGGTAGATTCAAAGATATGACTGCTTCAGACTTTCAGTTGTATTCATTTGATATGGGGCTGGCTCATCATGACACCAAGGTGGATTAGTGGAAATCTAACAATGTAGTGATAGAAGAAGAGCTTGAGGTGCTCAAGACTGCCAAAGTTCAAATTAAGGCAGAAGTGGTTGAGCTGACCAACTTCATTAGGTAACTCCTCACTCCAATTGCAAGCGTTCCCAGCACCCAAACCACCTTTGACCCCAGTGTTGTAGAGAACCAAACCATTCTGGCTAAGTTCCAAGAAGACCGACATTATGGGTAGATTGGTAAATGGTGGATTGCAAGGCTCAAGTTTGAGGAACTAGCAATGGTTGAACAACTAGGTAACGCCCTTCTAAGGTTGGAGGTAGAGAGAAATAACATTGCTAAGAACCTACAGACTCTCACATTGGAAAGGGTGAAGTTCCAGGAATGTATAGTTATACTACATGTGGTAGTAAAGATAAAGACTAAAGAATCTCTAAAAGCTAAGATTTTATAGAAAGGAGATGAGCCTTTGATCGAATGGCTTCAGAGTCTAGATTTTAAGATCGAGATGATCATCCAGGCCGAAGTAGGATTGCAACAGACAGATGTCAAGATCAAAGAGGAGTAGAGAAAATATTTCAAACTCCTCTTAGGGATTCATATAGAATCATAGACCAGTGGTCAGGGAAAAGAAATAATCGGAGTAGCCAATATGCATAATTCATATTTCAATTATTTGCGTAAACTGACAGAAGATTCTTCCTCTCATCTAGACAAAGTACCAGAAGACCAACAATTGAGTGGATGCATTTTCAGAGTGATGGAAGAACTGAAAGATTAGATTGATGCCATTAAGATTCTTGCCAAGGAACATTCCAAGTGGCTCATTCGATACACTAATGTACACGTCAACAGGCATGAAGAACTCATTAGAGTCATTACAGTTGTTACAGCCTATAGGGATAAATTAGATGAGGGGAAGGAAACTGAAGCTTAATTAGATTCCCCCTTGTGCTATTTTTGATACTATTGTAACCGATAAACCTTTGGTTATAATTTATAGTTGGGGAAGTTGAACCATTTTGGTTCTCCCCCTTTCTTGTAATGGCTCAATCTGGGACTCTATATGTATTATTTCCAAATTCAATACAAGGGTTGGCTAAATTTTGGTGTGAAAGATAGCATTTTTCTTAGTCAAATTGGTATGTCTAGATACCATTGTTTTATATGTTTTATTTGCATTGCATTCATCTTTCTGTTGAATTTGGGTGTTTCTTTGAAGTTGGTTTTACAATCTGTGTTTGAACCAAAGCTCTATATTATGATTTGATACAATTAGCTAAAGGGGAAACTCGTTGTAATCTTGAGTTTATGAAACGTTCTTGTGATATAGATCGATTCATTATTGTTTCATCATTAGTATTTAGTCTTGCATCTACATTTTCAGTAGAAGTTTATGCATTACCAATTTTAGGAGTTAATATGATTGATGAAATCTCAGAGTTGGCTAGATTTAGAATTGAATTCATCCTGCCTGAGCTATTTCCTACCTAGGATTAGCTTGGTTTGCCTCTTTTGTTCTCAGGTTAAGAAAATACCCCTATTAGACTAGGAAAGAGAAAAATTCACTGAAAATCATTCATATAAGGGAGCTGTACCTTTAAATTTAGAGGGAAATTGGTTTTTTCAATAACAATTTTCCAACTGTTATATTTGATTGTTCTTAAGCATTTTGGGTATTTTAGAGTTAAATTGAAAAGAACAATCTATTTACTAACAGATTTTTGGTGACTCTGCTAGGGAGACGAATAGTCATTACACCAGAAGCGTATCATGAGGAAAGATGGTGCTTCCCCATGAAAATATAATTACTGTACTCCAACCAAATCTTGGTTTTTAGACGATCAAGAAGACCTTATTTCCTCACTGAACACTTTTTCCTAGAGGAACAGAAGAAGCACCAAAAATTATAGAAATGCTAGTCAAGTGCTAGAGCAAGAAGAAGCTAGAGAATAAGCACTTGAAAGAGCATTCCAAAGGAGAAATTAAAGAAGAGCACAGTGCCAAATCGAGCATGAAGCTAGGACACAAAATTAGTCAAAAATCTGGAGCCTAAAATATTTCTCAGGAGCACAAAGAAAGAAGGAAGTACAGATCCAGTCTTTGAGAGACTTGCGAATATTAATTTTTCTCTGCTTGAAGTAGGTCACCGAAGAAACGAAACTACAAAAAGCCAAAGCAGACCTTCTTCACCCCCCTAAGCAGTCTACTCTTTTGTCCACCACTTGCCAAGTGTTAATGTTACACAGAATAGTTGCTCCCCCTGTTATCAATCTAACCCCTTATTTACCTCAAGTAACAATGGCACTCCCTTTGTCCACTACAATCGGACCCCTGCAATTAGTAGCATACAATCCTCTTCCCTCAGGGTCTAGAAAGAATTTTCCTAAATTTTTTGGAGATGGGAAAGTATGTATAGATGAACATATTGCTGCATTCTTTGCTTCTGTCAAAATTTTAGCAGTATGATAAGAGGATGTGGCCATTAGACTATTTGTTGAGACCCTTGTTGAGGGCGCTGCAAATTGGTTTCACCACCTACCAAATTCTTCTATTATAGACTGGGCCTCCTTCAGAACTTCTTTTGAAAGAAGGTTCAAAACTGTAGAAGATGAACATGACCTATTGACGCAATTAACCTCTATCAAGAAAGAGCCTTCTATTAGTATGAGATATTTCATAGCTAAATTCAATAAGCTCGTAAATCATATTCTAGTGGCTAACAGGCCTACGACGGGAAATTTGAAAACATTCTTTATAAGTGCTATGCCACCAGGAATCAATTATGATCTAAGAAGAGTTAATACTACAGGTTTGGATGTGACATAGAGAACTTCCATGGAACTCAAAGATCACATGATCTCGTCCAGGAAATGGAAGAGGGAAATCTAGTCAAGAGCCAGTTCTAGTGGTACTACATCATCTGATGAGATGATCCAAAAATTGTCAAATGAATTCATCACCTTCAAAAGGAAAATTCCTAGATTCAATAACCCTTATAAATGGAATTATCAAGAGCAACCTGGAAGGGGAAATGATGGGAAGAATGCTCATAGTAAAGCACTACAATTAACTGGTCCACCACAAAGACTAGCTATTGAAGCCCCCCATAAAAGAGGGAATATGTGCGCCTTTCATCTAACTACATACCATGACAGAGAAAGCTGCCCTGATGTAGTCCGTGCTTGGCAAATGCATCAAACTGATGAATGAAATGCTAGAGTCTCCAGCACCAAACCAGACTCATACTCGTATGGCGACTCTTAAAATTTATATTTAGAGTATGAGTCCTATTTTGAACAAGGAGCAACATGTTATGCAACCATAGATGGGACTTCCTATACAGTCTTGACCAGGAGCCAGAAAGATAAAGGTCCTTCTTCTACACCCCCACCTAAAAATAACAAGGCGTCTACCTCCAACTCTATGGAAGCCAATCAAGGAGTGAGAATTATACAACCAGGTAAGGAGCAAAGATCTTTTGATATTATTGAATTCTATAAAGACTCTCGAATTCAAATCTCTCCCATAGATTATCTCAAATCCAATCCTATAAAATTGCAGAAATTAGTAGATTATTGTAATGATGGGAATCAAAACCTAAACCAAAACACCATGACTAATATAGAAAATGAGTCAATTTTTGTAGATCCCATTGAGGAATCATCTGTGTTAGCTACTTTCCTAGGTCAAAAGCATGATCCATTCTATGTGTCTCTATATATTAATGGGTGCAAGTTGAGCAATTGTATAATAGACTCTCGGGCCTCAGATAATGTGATGCCATCAACAGTAGCTAAAGCTTTAGGCCTCACCCTTACTAAAGCTCATGGTAGGTTATATTCTAGGGAATCCAAGCAAGTACCTCTGGTTGGACAAATTAAGGATGCCCAAGTGGCTCTGGAAACACATCCTGAGAAGAAGATGTTGTTAACAATTCTGGTTGTTGATATACCTGCTAGCTACAGTTTGTTGCTAAGCAAGAGTTTCTGCAGAGATCTAGGAGGGGAAATAAAGTTAGATTGGTCTCAAGATTTAATCCCAGTGGGTAATGAAAAGATTAAACTAGTCCCAGAAGAGAAAGCTAAGTTTACAGTGCTGAAATTTGATGATCCCAAAGCCCAAATTATGTATCAAGAATTGGAATTTGGCAACTATATGCTATTTACTGATGATCACGATGGAGAGGTGAAACCAAGAGAACTGAGAAAGGAATTTTCTGCCGAAGAAGAGTCATCTCAAATATGGACACTTGAATTTGATGGCAATTGCGCTTCATCGGGATCTGATGCAGGTGTGGTCTTGATATCACCAGATGGAATATGTGAGCCTATGGCTTATAAATTAGAATTATGAAATACCAACAATATGTTTGAATATGAAGCCCTTCTGTTAGGAATCATCACTGCAAAGGAAAAGGGAATGAAGATTTTGAGAGCTCGTGGTGATGCAGAGCTTATCATGTGCCAGGTTAAGAATCAATACTCTATTAAAAACCATAGATTAAAGAACTACAAAAATAGAGTATGGGATGAGATAGAAACACTGGACGCATTCTTTATTGAATCATTGCTAAGAGAGTTGAATGTCAAAGTGGACTCCCTAGCTATGTCAGCTTCATTACTCCTTCCCCATCTAAAATTCAAAGACAAGAAGTACCAAGTGGAATTCATATATCGACCAGCTGTACCCGACAATGTGGAAGATTGGCAAGTGTTCAAAGATGACAAGAATCTCCTTCTCTTTCTAGAGAGCAGTGGAGACTTCCACAAAGAAGTCTGTGGAAATCATAAAGGAGATCATCCGGACAAGAAAAACAAAGATAAGGAAGATATTATCCAGCTGCAAGGTAATATCATTCCACCCCATCTAGTTACTCTTGAAAAAAAATTCAAAAGGCACGACACTTTTGTGAAGAAGAAAAGAATCAAAAGAGGTCCTACTACTAGTGAATATGAAGGAATGAATATCAGAAATGAGAAAGATCCCAAGATGGTCAACATTGGGAAGTGTTGTACTGAAGAAGAACAGAATGAGGCTAGGAAACTCTTCCTATAATATTTGAAACTTTTCGCCTGGAGCTATGAAGACCTGAAAAGTTTTATGGGTGGGAAATTCAAACATCAAATCCCCTTAAAACTTGAAGCTACCCCATTCAGGCAAAAGAAAAGGAACTATAATCCCAAAGTTGCTGATGCAATATTTAAGGAAGTAGATAAAATGCTTAAAGCAAGGATCATCTATACACCACTCTACCTGGGTGGCAAACATTGTACCTGTGAGGAAGAAGAACGAAGAGATAAGAATCTGTGTACACTTCAGAAATCTTAACCAATCTTCTTTGAAAGACAATTATGATCTTCCCAATATGGATCACTTATTGCAGATTGGAGCCAGAGCTAAAATGATGTCTATGTTGGATGGATTTTTAGGATATAATCAGATAGAAGTTGAGAAAGCGGACTAGCATAAAATGACATTCACCACCCCGTGGGGCACTTTCGCTTACTACAAAATGCCATTTGGGATAATCAACATTGGAGCTACTTTTCATAGAGGTATGGTCCTTTCCTTCAGTGATATGAAGAATAAAATCATTGGTATGTATTTGGACGATCGTACTGTATTCTCTAAGAAAAGAATAGATCATATAAATGACTTAAAGAAAGTATTGCGAAGGTGTCGGGAGGATAGGATTTCATTAAATCCCAAGAAGTCAGTCTTCTATGTAACTGAGGGGAAATTTCTAGGTCACATTATCTCCCAAGAAGGCATAAGAATCGATCCAGAAAGGGTCAGAGCTATTCAACAATTGAGTTTACCTGTGAATAAAATTGGAGTAAAATCTTTTTTTGGTCAAGTTAACTTTCTCAGGAGGTTCATTCCAGATTTTTTGGAAATTACTACATGCATAGTTGATATGATGAAGGAAAATGTGAATTTCAAGTGGAATGAACCTGGTAAGAAAGCCTTCAAAAACATAAAGAACGCCATAGCCAATGCTCCAGTGTTATGTCATCCTGATTACAAGAAAGACTTTGTGATCTATTTTTATTCTTCTGAACATACTCTATTAGCCATTCTCATGTAGGAAAATGGAGGAGTCCAGGCTCCTATTGCTTTTATGAGCACACCTCTAAAAAATCATGAGCTGAAATACTCCCAAACTAAAAAACATTCCTTCACAGTCATTAAAGCCTTAAAGAATTTCAGATTCTACATCTTACACTCACACTCTCTTGTGTATGTACTTGATATTGCAGTGAAAAGCATATTGACTCAACAGGATGTAGGATGTAACAATAGAGGAGCATGGGTAGCTAAAATGCAAGAATATGATGTGGAGATCAAGCCCACGAAGTTGGTGAGAGGAAATTCACTATGTAGGGCAATGGTGGAAAACCAAGTGGGCGAAGATCCAAAAGCTACACAATTGGTTTTGGCAGTAAGTATGCAAGACCCCTGGTTTGAAAACATCATGTATTTCCTTACATATGGTGAATGCCCTGAAGGGATAACTTCTAAGAAAAGAAGAGACCTGAAACTGAAGGCTTCTAAATACATCATCTGGGAAGATAGGTTATATAAGAGATCAATAGATGAGACTTTTCTCTGATGTGTTGACAGACAACAACAAGAGAAGTTGTTAAAAGTATTTCATGATGAAGCCTGCGAAGGACATTTCTCCTCGTCAGTTACCACATTCAAGATTCTGAGGCAGTGTTATTACTAGCCAGGAATGTTCAGAGATGCTTACCACTGGGTAGAAAAGTGTGAGAAATGCAAAAATTTTATTGGAAAGCCACAGTTAGTAGCGTTTCCTCTGAGACCGATGATCATTGAAGGTCCTTTTCAACAATAGGGTCTTGATTTCATTGGCCCTATAAACCCGACATCCAGTGTAGGTCATACCTACATAATCACTATGACTGACTAATTCACAAAATGGGTGGATGTGAAAGCAACCAAGAGGACTACTTCAGAAGTGGTATGTGAGTTCATCAAAGAAAGCATTCTGATAAGATTTGGTGTGCCTATTAAGTTAGTTATGGATAACACCACATACTTTTCCTCTCAATAAATTACTGAATTTAGCTTTGAGTATGACATCATGGTCAGTCATTCTTCTAACTATTTCCCTCAAGGGAATGGCCAAGCTGAATCCAGCAATAAAAACTTGGTGAATATCATGAAGAAGCTTGTAGCAGACAACCAAAGAACCTAGCATAAGAAAATATATGAAGCCCTCTGGGCAGATAGAGTGACTCCCAAAAGATCCATAGGTGTATCCCCTTTTGAACTTGTTTACGGAGTAGAGGCCAGCCTTCCATTACCACTAGAGTTAGTAACCTACAAACTGAGAACAACAGTAGAAGACGACATATATGAAGATGGTTTAGAAAAGAGGATTATGTACCTAAACAAACTGGAAGAAGAAAGAGAGAAAATGGTAGACCATATTACATAGCATCAGATACGTGTAAAGAGTTTGTTTGATAAAAAGAGTAGACCACAGAAATTTATGATAGGAGACATGGTGCTGTTGTGGGACAAGCGTAGGGCACCCAAGGGCATGCACAGAAAATTTGAAACACTGTGGAAAGGACCTTTCAAGATCCATCAAGTGCTTGAGAATAATTCTTTCAAATTGACATATCCAGATGGTGAAGCGCTACCCCTGACGTATAATGGTCAAGATTTTAAGCTCTATCAAGTTTAAATTGAAAATATGTAATCCCTGTATTGTACAATAGTTATATTTAGTTCCTTCTTTTTTTTTCCAAGTTAGGTTCCCTTCCTATTTTTCCTTTCCGTGTCTTGCTTTAGTTTTGTTGCTTTAGTTTTTTTGTGAGCCACCTTTTGTTAAGCTTTGCAAAAAAAGAGATTTGAGATTCCTTGCTTGGACATGTGAATGTCCAAGTCCCCAGACAGAGCCAGCTGTTGCCCCACTTTTAGTCCGCATACCTTTCAGACAAAAGTGAGTGTTTAATTTATAATGGTGGTCTTGAAATCTTCTTGTTAGTCCTAAGTCTAAGTCTAGAAAACTTTCCCTTAGGCTAGGGAGCCTTTACCAGATTTTTCCAAATTGCCTTCTCTTTTGTGAACCGGTGGGTTTCTGTTTATGAGTTTATGTTTTCATTGGGTAGGTTAAGTTCCCATCTGGTAAAGGCCTTAGTTTGAATATTTCTAACATCAGTGTTACACACAATGGAAGTATGTAGCCGTAATCCTTCATTTTGTGGCTTGGCAGAAAACCGGGTTCAGGCCTCTCCACTGGTGGAAAAGTATCAATAGAGTGCGTCTTCCACTGACAACTACGAAGTGATGTCTCAGCAAGAAGTACAGCTCTAAAATGGATCCTTTAGGCTGGAGAAGGGATGCTGGGTCTGGATTACACCTCTACAAGTCAAGAGGAATGATTCAATAGAAATAAATTGAGGAAATAAGCCTAAAGGAGGAAAAGCAGAAAATGACTTCTCCCCTACTCCTACAGGTAGGTTTTGTGTAATACCCACCTCTGAGTTTGCTTTTCAGTTTCGGTTGCCGAACTCATGTAGGGCTTTTCATGTATGTGTGGTTTATTTCAGATGGTTTAGAGGATATTTATGTATCATGTTTCAGTATGTTATTGATTCATTGCTTAGAGTGTTTTATCTCCTATTTGCATATGATTTATGGTTATTTCATTATGTTGATGTATATGTTAGGATGTCATTTCGATTATGGTTTTCTGACAATACTGACCCTGGAGTTATATGCACATGGATCATTTGTATGTTTTGCGTTATTGTTTAACATGCTTGATATGGTATGAGACAGAGTCGTAGTTACTTGCTTCGGTGAGATCCACATGATAAACTAGTCTCAACCATTATTTGCTATAGGATATGCATGTATGCTCATCTTTATGATGATAGGTTTGCAGGTACCGGGCTACGTCTTCCCTGAATTGGCAGGAGTGAGCGTGCCCTATCACAATATCTCAATGGTAAGAGAGGGGAGATAGTATTCAGGTCCAAATCCACACCCTAAACC
>MU224952.1:336960-359983 GCA_018584345.1 Thuja plicata | reverse complement strand
TTCAGTTGATTGTCTGTTTCAGTTGATTATCTATTTAGATGAGTTTTAGGTGTTTTGATGATGCTTTTAGCTTGATTTATTTAATGAATTTTCATGGTAAATATTAATGTTAATTATTGCACCTGTAGTAAGGTTAAAACATTGATGTATGTAATATATGGCTATTTAATAATTAAATATTAATTAAATGCCAATATTTAATTAATTGATTTAATTATTAAGTCTTGATTAAAATAATTGAGATTTAAAAAATATTAAATTTAATTAATTGTAATTAATTGTGCATAGTTGAATTATTGAATATCATCTTAAGTTGCATGGTTAATTGATTTATTTAAGTGAAATGTTATCTCATGCATTTTCAATTTAGCACTTTGCTTTTATATTATAAAGTTGAGTTCCTGTTGCATGCTTTAAGTGGAATTGAAAATAAAGGAATTATCTTAATTAATAATTAGATAATTTATTTTCCCTTTAGGGTTTTCACTTTTTGAAAACCTAATTGCTTGGATTATCTATATCTTTGTATTGGAGGCCTTTTTGAAGGTGGTTCAATCAGGGAGAAGGAGAAAACAGGTGATTGGGATTTTGAGGAGGTTTGCTTGGATTTGGAATTCATTTGCTTGGATTTGTGGGTTTGATCATCTCTTCTGTTACTAAGGTAGGATCTTGAGCTTTTCAATTCTAGTTTTCAGATCCCTGTCTTCTATGCATCTGAAAACTAGGATCCTTTGCCTGATCTTCTCTGTTTGGTGTATTTGGTGATTCCATGGATTAAAATGTTGAAAAATGTGTTCTTGGTTTCAATTTGTGTTTTCCTCCATCTTTGTTTATCAGATCTGTGATTGTGGGCATTAAGGGTTTCATTTTTGGGCAAATCCAAGGTACACTAGCTCTGTTTTGATGAAATCAAATTTCTCCAAGTTAATCATCAACTTCTCTTCATGCAGCTTCTTGAAGCCAATCTCAAAGTGTTGAAGATGCTCCTCTCTTATCCTACTATAAATCAGTATATCATCAAGATATACTACTACAAATTTTCCAATGTAGTCTTTGAGGACTTCATTCATGAGCCTCATGAAGGTGGAGGGGGCATTAGATAGTCCAAATGTCATGACAAGCCATTCATACAAACCTTCATTGGTTTTGAATGATGTCTTCCATTCATCTCCCTCATGCATCCTAATTTGGTGACAGCCACTTTTCAAGTCTATCTTACTAAAGTACTTAGCTTCACCTAGACAATCCATTAGGTCCTCAATCCTAGGTATGAGAAACCTATACCTAATGGTTATCCTATTAATGGCTCTTGAATTAGTACAAATTCACCATGTTCCTCCTTTCTTTGGTGTTAGGATAGTAGGTACTACACAAGGGCTAATGCTTTTCTTAATAAGGCCTTGGTTAAGGAGTTCCTCTATTTGCCTAGAAATTTCCTCATTTTGCAGAGGTGTCATCTTGTAGGCTGCCTTATTAGGCAGGGTAGCTCCGGGTATGAAGTCTATCCTATAACTTATGGCTCTTTTAGGGGGTAATTCTGATGGTTGTCCATCACTTACTATTCCTTAATAAGTTTGCAACATACTTTGTATCTCCTTAGGTATCTTTGATTTCTTGTCTCCTTTTTATTCATTCTTTTCTCTTGGTCTTAGCACCAATGCATAGACAAATCCTTCTCCTTCTTCCATGGCTTCTATGAATTCCTTTTCACTCACCATTAGCACATTAGGACCTGTTGTCTTCACATCTACATCTTCTAACAATGATTGGATCTTGAAAGTTACTTTATCTTTCTTGAATGTATAGGATTTCTTCACTCTATCATGGATAGCTTGGCGGTCAAATCGCCATGGCCTACCTAGGAGAAAATGACATGCATCCATGGGAAGCACATCACATAGAACCTTGTCCTTATATCTCCCTATAGAGAACTCTACCCATGCTTTCTCGTTGACTAAGACATGTTGTCCCTTATTGAGCCATGTGACCTTGTAAGGATGGGTATGAGGTACTCTTGGCATGCCTAACTTGCTGCTTACTTCCTCTAACACAATTTTTTCAGTAGACCCTGAGTCTACAATGAATCTACATACTTTTCCCATCACCTTAAATTTGATCCTAAATAAGGACCTTCTTTTTCTTGGCTCCTCCTTAACTGGCTCCTTGATCAATGTTCTCATCATCATGAGGTTCTCACCGTCTTTAGAATTCAGTGGTACCTTAGAGCATGTCTCTACTACATTTGTCTCTTCATGAACTAAATTAATTCTCTTTTTACCTCTTTGAGAAGTACTACCCTTCTCTAGACACCTATAGGCAAGGTGTCCCATTTGGTTGCAATGGTAACATTTCATATTGGCAAAGTAATTGCCTCTTCCTTGTCCACCACTTCTACCTCTAAAACTTGAGTTCCTTCTTCTACCACCTCTACTAGAACTTCCTTCTTGCTGCTCTGTGTACTTGACTTCTCCTTGTGTCCTTGATTATGAACTTCTTCCACCATAGCCACCTCTTGTTCCTCTATTATCCCTTCCTCTACCTCTTCCTTTGGAGGTTTTCTCTTGCTTTCTTTTTCCTTTCTCATCTATCTTCAATGCCATTTGATAACATTGGAGAATGGTTTTGAAGTTCACAAGACTCATGTCTTCTTGAATAGACCACTTGAGTCCATTCAAGTATCTATCTAGCTTGATGATTTCATCTTCTACCACTTGTGACCTTAAGCACAACTTTTGGAAGTCTTTGATGTATGCTTGGACATCCAAATCTTTTTGTCTAAGATTGTGTCTTCTCCTATATAGATGAACCTCATAATCATTAGGTAAGTAAGTCTGCTTGACTTTAGTCACCATTCCCTTCCATGATGCTATAGGAATCTTTCCTTCTTTCTCCCTCTTAGTTTGAAAAAACTTCCACCATGTGAGGGATGATCCTCTCAACCTTGACTTGGCCACATGAATGTTTTGGGCCTCTGCGATACCATAACATTCAAGATGGTTCTCTATACTGTCAATCAAATCCACAACTAAATCTGGATCCATTTGTCCACTAAAAAGTGGCACACCCTCTAAAGCTTTGCCACTTAAGGCCTTCAATTCCTTTAAGAAGGGTTATTGATCACTAACAGGGTAAGGGGTTGGAACTTCCTCTTCTACATCCACTCCCTTTTCCCTTGCTTCTTCTTCTTTTTTCTAATCTATCTTATCTTTCATCTTCTCATCTTTGTCTTGGACTTCTCCCAAGATTTGCTCCATTTGAGACAACCTTTCTCTTAACAACTTTTTGTCTTCTTCTTTCTCATACACCTTTTTGGCTAACTCAGTGTTAGTCACCATGGCTTTGTCTTCTACAAATCCAAATGGTGTATTCTCTCCAACTGATTCATTAGGCTGAAACATCCACCACAAGACTGATCTCAATCAAGCTCTGATACCAATATGATGTGAGTATTTCAATGGCTTGCTTGCACAATTAAATAAGAAGATTTTCTTTGTCTTCTTCAAGGATCCTAATCTCCTCTAGGTCCTTATTAGGGTTAGGTGATTAATTAAGTCCTAATCTCACTCTTCTCCAAGAGTCTCACACTTGTGCTTCACCTTTGAAAGACTAACACCCTAGTAGTTACTTCACTTCCTCTCCTACACTTAGAAGGATCTAAGTGTCAAATCCACTCTAACATCCATGAATCATTTTAGGGATGTCCATCATCATATAGATAGTCCATTTGATCCCATTTGAGTCCATTTTTATGGATCTCTCAATTCTTTGTAGTCGAGCCCAAGTTTATGTCTTCAAGAGGCCTAATTGGGCGTATTCCCTTGTAGCCTTTCACAATGTGTTTTTCTCACTTCTTTCAAAACTTTCCCAAAGAAGTTGAAAAACCAGTCACACATTCAGATACCCTTTACCACTTTACAAGATATTTTGAAGGTTTTAGTTTCAGAAGTCCTCTATACATAGGGTTCCTATAATCTAGGATCAATATGGCTAATAGGCCTAATTTCTAGGATTGTCTGCAACTTAGTAGAAAACTTACTCAAAACAAGATCTCGATGATTGGTATGAACTAGACCATAAAAGTATGTTAGGATAAGACTAAACCCTAATTGGAACTATACTTATTCTATATAGTACCTTCTTCCCCTACATAAAACATGCCAATTCTTCTATCCTAAACCACTAACCGGGCACTATCCTAAACCACTAACCGGGCACTGTTAGCTTGCCTAGGGCTTAGTAGTAAAATTAGCTCTCCATATTTCTAAGAGTCCTAATCCTAAACATGTGTACACTACTAACTCCCCTAACATATCAATCCATTCTTAGGTGTTTCCCATGGCTATATTTCATGGGGGAGCCATGAATTGACTGACTGGTTAGGACAGGAGTAGTGGACTCACTAAACACAAAAAAATTTAACTAAGAAGTTATACTATCTCAAAATGACTAACTTACTGAATGAAAAATGTATGTAACTATCTTAAGAACTTAAAACAACCATTATTTTGAAGCTTTCAATCCATAAGATGGCACTATCACAATGAAATGCACGGGTTTCTCTGAAAACCAGAATTGTCGACTGTATTACTTCTTCCCAACTTGTTACAATGAATGACTAATTCTTAGATTTGAGTCCTTGGGTAACATTAGATGTCATATCCATGATTCTAGGCCTTTTTGGTCAATTCTACACTCCTATTTATAAGGGGATCCAAAGAGAACCAAGTTGCATGCAACATTTGCAATAATTGCAAATGTTGTCATGGAAACATTTTAGCAACTTTTGGCATCTTTGCCATTATGCCTTCTCTCTAAGTTTTAAGACCTCTAACCTCTTCATTTCCAGGATCCAAGACCATTAAAGGCCTCAAGGCATCTCTATGTCCTCATTTATGTGTTTAGGACACATTCATGATGCAAATCCAAGATTTAGCAACTAAGCCTAAGTAATTGAAAAACTACTAACAATGGCTATTGTTGTGACCTTAGTCCTAATGACTAACTCACCTAGCCCACATTGACATGACCTTCTAAGGTCTAGAAATAACCTAACTATCTTGACTTGGCCAATGTCAAGTACAAGCCAAAAATGATTAAAAAATGGAGGTTAGCCTAGGTGTGCTCCTGCACCAGCAAGTAGTGTAGAGTTGATTTGATAGGTGTAGGAAATTGTTTAAGAACTAGGTAGTGTGCTGGTCCAGTTTAGGGGAATTTTGGTTTTATGGCTCCCCATGAAATTAAACTATAGGAAATTCAAAAGGTTGAATTAATGTGTTAGGGGAGCCTCTATATAGTGTACATATGCAGGTAGGAGATCACAGGAGTCGATTTTCTATTTTTGAAGTCATGCCCTAGGTGAGATAGGACAGTCCAGTTAGGTGTATGGCAGCTATAAACAAGAATGCAGAGACAAGGGTGTGCATGGGAGTCCTAGATTAAGTGTGGTTTCAGTGTCCTTAGGGTCTCATAGTTCCCTAGTAATGAGTTCAATACCCACCCAATCCATTTGGATTAATTTTTCTATAGAAATTAGAGGAGTGCTTGTGAGGAGCCAAAATAGGCCTAATAGCCCTACATTTAAGGACAAGGGTGTATGGAGGACTTGGGGACCCTAGAACTTAAAATTATTTTAGGTTTCCCAAAAGGATATCTAGATACTTGATTGTTTTTATTGTTTGTGTGGAAGTTTTATGAGTAAATCTTGAAAAAACCCTCTAGATAGGGCTAATTGGTCTTCTAGGCCCAATAGGGTCATTTTGGGTGCAACTTTGGAACTTGACTGAATGGCGAGTGAAGACCTATGGAATTTGGAATGTATGAATCAAAAATTAACATACAAAGAGTGTACAAGGCCCTTGTATCATGTGTGGAGTTGGTATGAAGGATTTGGAATTGAAATTCTTCAAAACCAATGAGAAGCATTGTGAGACAAAACTAATGGTGGATGTCCTTCAAGGTGAAACACAATAGTTGTAACTCTTAGAGAAGAGTTGGAAGTAGTCTTAGGCTCAGTGTCTTGAGGCTAGTGTGGTCCTAAAGGGAAATTGGGATCCTAAGTGGATTAGGGAAAGCTAGGTTCTTTCTAAAGTATTGTGTGAGCACACCTTGGGGTAACTTCTATCATAGTGGAACCCATGTCATCTCCAGGACATGTGTAAGAATGGATTAATGGATTGGAAGATAGATCTTGTGAATCTTTGGATGAATTTATTAAGTCCACCATTGAACTAAATGGAATCTGACTGTGGTTTATCAAACAACTTTTCACAGATCTTGGGCCCGCCAAGATACATGGCGTCACCACTTAATGACTTATATGTTAGATTGTGCGTATCTTGATCATAAGAAATTAAGTGAACTATTGGATCAAAAAAATTTGCATGACATGTGATCTTAAATAAAGACTTGTAGGAATTCAAAATTAGGGATTATTAAAGTGCTAAAGACTTAGGATAAATTGAGTGCGACCCCGTTTAAAAAGAACACATGGGTTATGGTGACTTAAGTGGACAAATAAAGTAACATGAAA
The DNA here is from genome assembly GCA_018584345.1 of Thuja plicata. Taxonomy (NCBI): domain Eukaryota; kingdom Viridiplantae; phylum Streptophyta; class Pinopsida; order Cupressales; family Cupressaceae; genus Thuja; species Thuja plicata. Next base: position 353,454 of record MU224952.1, on the reverse strand, counting down.
TTAGAAAAAGCCAAGAACACTTAGGTTTTTATTTTAAATAGGTTATGTCCCTAGACTTAGGCTTTTCACAATTTCCACCATTTCAAATCTTGGACATGAAAATTTACAAGGAATTTTGGCATTACCCTGGAAAAGACTTCACACTTTTAGGAAAATTCACACTGGGAACCCCAAAAAAAAGAAGATACACTCAGAAACCAGATATTTATCCAACAATGGCTCTCTCTAAAGATTCTTTCCCCATGCGGGCATGCAGAGAACCTCAGAATCTTATGGTTAAAGAAGACCAATCAAAACTCAAATCAGATTTTATTATCTTCTCTTTTCTCCTTTCCCTCTCCTCTTTCAAGAACTGGAAACCCTTTATTGAAATAAAACACACCACACAACTAAAAGGGAAGGAAAGGAACTATAAAAGCACATAAAATATTTACAAAATGCCCAAAGACCTAAAACTGGAATCATCTCTTACCTCTGTCATACATCTAATTCTCATCTCCATAGATCAAAGGAAAACTCAAATAATTTCTTGCATCAGCAAGATAAAAAATGCTGCCATGAATATTCAACATATCAAACAAGAAGCAATCAGAAAACTCACTATCAATTGGAAAAACCAAGTCATCAAACCGCTATGAATACTGATCACTATGTGATACTAGAATATCACACCCTTCACTATCACTGACTTTCTGAAAAAAGAAACATTCTAGCTCACTCTCATGGCTGGAAACATCCATATGTTGAACATTAGATTATGCCAAAGAACAAGCTTCTTTTGTAACAGTACTTTGCAAACTAAAAAAAAACATCTCTAAAAACATTTGACTGCAAAAATTTAGAGGTAGCTTACTGATCAAAAATCTTATCAGCATCCTTTAAACATGGAAAGGCATTGTCAGTCAATGGTTTTTTAATCACTTGCAAATCTGAGAAAACACATTCATATTTGTCACTTTCTTTAGCATCATGGCATATATAAGAATCACTGACACCAGACTCATGAAAATTTGAATCCATAGCAGCACATGCATCTTCATACTGTCATGCCCAAAAGTTGGGCAAAAACATACGAACAAAATTTTTTAATTACGCACTGAAACAGGATACCGAAACAAACTCAGGGGTAACACGTGCATGCAAAATGGTGCAAGGGATAGATGAAAATAGAAAGGTTGCAAGAAGAGGGTTAGCTTATAGAGCTATCCTAAGGGATGTCTAAAGCTCCAAACAAGATCTACATGCAAACTGAGGTAGTTGACCAAAAGTCAACTAGAGTTGACCAATAGTCAACTAAACTCTAAAATAAGAGAAGGGACACGACAAGGGACTACTACGCTCTAACGAAGTCATAGACGCGCAAAATGAGGCAGTCGACCAAAAAGTCAACTGTCTCCAAAAGGCTCAAAATTGAAACCCTAGAGTCCAACGGGTACAGGGAACAACTGGGATGAAAATTGGGATGATCGAAGGATGTTTGACTTACAGTTGACCAAAAGTCAACCATGCATGATGCTGGTCAAAGGTAGCGATAATACCCTTAAAAGGTGTATATCGCGAAGATAAAGGGGGTGCTATGACCCGTTAGACGATTAAACGTTACCTAAGTTTAAAATTAAAATGAATGATTAGATTAAAAATTTTAACGAATATGAGCTTAATACCTTTTCAAGTTTAAGCATTATAACTTTAATATAAACAATAAAATTTAAATCCCCAAAAAGAACATTTATTTAATATTTCGAAACTATACTTAATTTAATAACTAAATTAAACTTCCCTAAATATTTGCAAGTCTTTAAGTACATCTAAATAAATAAATAAATAAATAACTAATTTAAATCTTAAACATTCTTTCTTTTTAAAAATAAAAAATAAAACTTTAAATAAAAATATAAATCAACTAAACTAAACTATCCCATTTTAATTTAAAAACAAATTAAAACTATAATGCATAGCCATTAAAAATACTACGTAAACTTAAAATATAACCATTTAAATTCAAATCAAATTGTTAAATAAAGAAATCTAATATGCAAATAAAATTTTAATTTATATTAATATAAAATATCCTAACTAATTAACACAATCCAAACCAAAAAAATGAATCCCTAAATGAAATCGCTGAAGGGGAAAGGGAAAAAATAGAGGGCGGCAGTTTATTATAACCAGCGGGTGGCAGGGAGAATGGTGGAGGTGGGTGGGCGGTGTGGTGGCCGCGGTGGCGGCGGCACCACCCGTGCCAGCGGCAGAGAGGAAGGGAAGGGGGGGAAGTGCCGGCCAGCGGTGGCTCTGCCCCACTATTTATACAGTGGGTGGCCCGTGCGCTGCGCGGCCCCCATCGAAGGCACTGTGTTTACGGGGGGGGTTTTGACCCTCCCCAAATACCGAAAACATGAAGATGTTAAACCTTTTTTTTTAAACATAAATTGTTTATAACAAGGTTATTATTATTACTATATATATATATAAATATAAATAAATAAATAAATAAATAAATATATATATATATATAAAATATGCAAACATAAAAAAATGATTAACAGACTGGTGAACATGTCTGTTTTTTTTAAAACAATGAGCACTAAATAATGTTTTTTTTTTAAAAAAATTGCATGGATACATTCTATAATTTATTCTCCACAACTTGGTGGAAGAAAATTAAATTTCATAACTTTTATAAAAAAAAAAAAAAATGAACTTTCCAGAATTTAAAGAATTATATTTTACTCTAAGAACATAAAATTTCATGAAGGAAATTAAATTAAAACAAAATTTTATCAAATTTTATTTTCCTCTCCTCAATATCCATTCTTTTTGATCTATAAAATGAAACATGGTTACAGATTCATTGAACCTCCATACTTAGAATATGGTATTTAAGTTTACAAAAGGTACAAAACAAATATACAAATTACATAATGGCCTTAACGCAAATTGCAACAATGAAGGGCCTCTATAAAAATGGTCACAAAATGGTAGTTTTTCCAGTCATACCCGTCTTTAACATAAGGGTATTATTCTCCTTCGCGATCCCATCGAGAAGAACCTGATACACGTTGAGGTTGGCCATGGAGGCTCACCTCCCAACCTAGGCCTTTACAAGGCCACCCCCGAGCTTGGGGATCCAAACTGGAATAGGTTACAAACAGAAACATTCCACAAGCAGAAAATGAAATAGAGACTCCAACACAAGAAGGCTTCCCAACATTAGGATGAACAAGAGGAAGCATCTCCAAGAGACATTCCAGAAATAGGTGTAGTGGTAGACCTCACTGAAGGAGAAAAGACAAGAATGCACATAGAATACACAAGCCTCACATGGACTTGCTAAGGACCATCTTTGCAAGATGTTGTCCTGAATAACCCCTTATACCTCCTAAATGCCCTCATACCCATCTTGGCTTCATGGGTATTATGTTACCCCAAGTTTATCCCTCCTCACATCGGAGACTACACTTAACAGGAATCATTTCCACTACCCATCCAAGGCTACTCTACCCTCCCAAGGGTGAGTGTACCTTGAAGGCCCATTCGAAATCAAACACATAGTAAAGACATTGAGAAACAGATAAAGAAATTTCCAACAAAAAAAATAAAAGCTTCAAGAAAACCATAAGACTCCATTAATGGAGTCCTTGAGCTCAAGAACACATAAAAACACAAGAAATTAACTTAAAATAATTCCAACCTTGATCCAAGCTATGGTGTAAAGAGGAATGGTGTTGAGCTATCCTTCCTAAGCTTCCTTCTCCAAAGGCTCCTTCAAACTGAATTCTGTCTCTAAGGGTAGAGAGTGGGTGAACACTCAACTCATCCTAAAATCTCCCCTAAATAGGCAAACCTCCAACATGAGCAAGGCTTAACCCAAGCGTAAGATAACTCTAACCAATCCTAACCAAACCACTTCCTAACCCTCCAAGGGTGAAGTCAAATGAAACATGGGTAGAAGAGAGAGTGAGGTTAACCAAAGTCACACTCCTCTTCCAAATTCGCTCAAAGATGAAAATAACACTTAAAAAGAGTAATAAATGAGTTTAGAGGCTCATTAATGGAAGAAAATGACTGCTAACCCATAGGTTACCAATTTGGGTGACTAAAACTGACCCCGGTTACCCCCTAGGAGCCCAAAAGACCCTCAAAAACTTACCCTGAAGTTAACCTACGAAATTCTAAGTCAAAGAAATTCTAAAAACTTATAACCCTGGGGTAAGCTTGGGTACTACAACTAGATGACCTTAGTTAACCCTTGACTTACCTTGGTTCCCCTTTACTAGCCATGACAATAATTAAATTACAACACTTGCCAAATTTGGCACATAAAATTAAAACATTAGACATGACTAAATAACATGAACATTTACTATTTTAATAACACACATGCAAACCACGTTCATGAAATAAACACATAACAATGAGGTCCATGTCTCTTTATATAGACAAGACCTTGGAAAGCACGGGTATTTACATAGGTTCCAGTACTGGGTCCCCAATTTAGATCCATGGCCAACTTTTCCTGCACACTCAATGCACACATCAGTAGATCCAAAACACATGATATGAAACATAACATAATGTCAATAATATAAGTAAGCATATAAACCACATTGCATTAGAACTGAAACGTCCTAGCATTGGTTTTCTAAACCAATTCATCATGTTACATTCATACATTTAGATCCATATAAGACATCAATATAAGCTGAAACTAAATCAGAACATAAACATCTCGGAAGTACCCTGATTACAAAATCAGGTGCTAAATATATAACACAGGATTCCACCGATCCTCAAATGTATAAAAATTCTCTCTGATAGTCAAAGTATGTCAAAGCATAAACTACTAAAAGCATGAGAACAAAATAGTAAACTATAACAGTCTAATGTAGGTCTCACATCCACCCCCTCTAGGCATGAACTTCCTCCTGGAGTTCATCGAAGAGGTGAGGGTACTGTGATCTCATCTGTGTTGTATCCTCCCAAGAGGCTATAACCTTGTCATAGCAATCCCACTAGACCCTAACCTGGTCCAGCTCTCTGCCTTGAACGTCCAAAGTCCGCTGAGCCAATATATGAATTGGCTCCAATGCCAGTTGTCCGTCCGACTCCACCTACAAAGCATCCTAATCTATCACATGAGACTCATCATATATATACTTCCTCAGAACTGAAACATGAAACACATCATGGATGTGTGACAGGCTAGGTGGCAACGCTAAATGGTAAGAAACTGGTCCTATCCTTTCAAGGATCTCAAAAGGTCCAACTAAATGGGGTGCTAGCTTAGAGCCCTTTCCAAAACGGATTGGACTCTTATGCGGTTGCACTCTCAAGAAGACTCTGTCTCCAACTAGATAGGCTCGATCAATCCTCTTTGCATCTACATACTTCTTCTGCCTATCTTGAGCTTCCTCAAGTCACTGCCTAATCAAAGTCACCTGTTGCTCCATATCCCTGACTAGCTCCGGACCAATGGAAACTCTATCCTCGATCCTATCCCAACTGAGTGGGGTCTTGCATGGTCTACCATAAAGAGCCTGGTAGGGAGGCATACCCAAGGAAGTTTGGTGCCTGTTGTTATAGGCAAACTCCACTAGGTGTAGGTATTCTTCCCACCAGGTCTAATGGTCCATGACATACATGCAAAGCATGTCTTCCAACACTTGATTGACCCTTTCGATCTGCCCATCTGTCTCAGGATGATAAGCCGTACTGAATTTGAGCCTAGTACCCATAGCTGCCTGATGTTCTCTCCAAAAGGATGAAGTGAAGAGAGAATCTCTATCTGAAATGATCTTATGACGTACGCCATGAAGTCTGACTATATCTCACAAGAACACTTGTGCCACTGTTGGTGCAGTAAAGGTAGTACGCATGGGTGAAAAGTGAGCCACCTTAGTCAACTTGTCAACTGTCACCATGATGGCATCATGAAAATGAGAAGACATAGGAAGACCTACTATGAAATCCATAGATATGGTGTCCCATTTCCACACTGGTACCTCATGAGGCTGAAGAAGACCACCTGGATGCCGGTGTTTCGCCTTCACCCTTTGGCACTATTAGGGATTTTTTTTGTATGAATCACAGTGCTTGAAATGACTATTTGAACACCATGCCTTCTAATACTGATTTAGAGACAAGAAAATCCTAATTGCTAAGGACTAGATAAGGTCCTTCTTCATTTTTGAGCTCCACATATACTTAGGCAGGTTTTACCTTTTATGATTTCTATTTACACAGTATGTTATAGTGTGGACACTGATTTTCTATGTATCTTTGTTAAACCAACTTATAAATCACCTTGCAAATGACCAAGCATAACCAGATGCAAGTTTTAACCATACAAACTTATGGTCTTAAATATAGCAAAAATCAGTGATACAAGGATTTTCATCCTTCTTCCTTTTATTGTAGGAGGGATAACCTAATGATTCACTCTTCAAGGAATCACTAAAATGGACACTATCTGGCTGACATAGGTCCTTACTGAGTTCATTTTATTTGTTCTTAGTAACAAGAGTATTTTGATTAAATTAGTTTTGATACCTTGAAATAACTTGGACAATAATAGATTATCAGACTAATTTCTGGACCAGTGCCTATCCTTTGGGCTACAGGGTCAAATAAACTAAGATCTCATAGAAACAAAATACAGTAAGCTGCCTTACACCCCACATGCAATTCAGATAAGTTGCCTTACAAATTACCCTGTTACCTCTAAACGATTGTATCAAATCTTTAAAAAAATATTATGCTCCCTGAAACTACTCACAAAACTTAGTTCTTTCCTCAAAAGAAACTTGCAAGCAATTAGATAGTTACCTAATAACCAAAATGCTTCAGAATGCCTTGAAAACTTAAACATAAAAGAGCATACACAGAGAATAAAGAGACAACAATTGAAGAGAGTAAAATTGCACCGTATTTTATTTATATGATCCAGCTTCCATACATGAAAGATCTTGCAACTTCAAAAGATAGACAAGAGTTCAGAACATCTAAATTCTACAATATATTTTCTCTCTTTTCCAAGAAATTCCAACCTCAAAGATGCTTTACCATTACAACTCTTTTGCTATATATAGGTTTTTCACCATCTTGGAATCCATTGATATTTAGGATGCAACAAGCTTTGGATGGTCATAGAAAACCTACCCCTAAACTATAAAGAAACAAAAGAAAGAAGAAGCGATGGAGCGACCGAGTCAAAAGATGGAAACATATATTTTTTGTTCTTCTCCTGATCTGGCGACTGCAATCAGATTTGCATAGATGGTAGCTGGTAGTATTTATATTGAGTCTGGATAGCTGTTCTTGCATACTCACCTACATTCTCCTTTTGCAATAACTGTCCCTCTTGTCTCGAACAGTGCAGTGCCAAGTGTTCACCTTTACTCTTCATCCAGGATTTCTTCTTCTACTGTTGGCTTCTTTTTCTCTTCTGGGTTGCAATGAAACCCTCATGCATTTCATCTATGATGTGTTGAATATAGTCATAAATAGTGTTAGAGTGGACCTCTTGTAGGTCCAACACCATCATCAGAATCCCTGCATCAATCTTCTCTGCATCACCATCTATTCCCAACACTCTACATAGGGCATATGCAACATACTTGATATAAAAATGTAGATCCTTGTAATAATATGGGCAGTCCCCGGACATAGGGTCTAAATAATTTTTTACTTCTTTCAACATATGTTTTAATAGCTGGCCCCTAGCAATCCTAGGCTTTTCAGTATACCTCTATTTTTTCTTTTTCATGTCAATTTTGGTAGACATGGTGCTGAATAAGCCGAAGGCTTGCATGAATGAATTCCTATTAAAAATTAATAGGGCAGTGCCATCATCCCTCCTGATGGTCTTAGACAAAACATCATAGTGATTGGCTAGGTCTAAGAATAAGTCTACATCTAGGAAGACATCAGGAACAAGCAACCTAGCTAAACCACAGGTCCAAGGGTTTGATACTGGGATGGGCTTATCAGAATTATTATAAAAATAATTGAAGAGGGAAAAACCTGTTTTCCCTGGAGTCACAGCATCTTGAATGTCTTTATACTCATCAATGAGGACATTAGCATTAGCCTTCTTATTTTGTGTTGAACCAGGCAGGAGACGGAGGAATTCATTAGAAAAACTCGCCTTTCCATTTTGCTCTTCCTCACTTCCTCCACTTGTCAAAGCAACACTCACAGCCCCGCTCATACTTACAATACCTTGAATTTCCTACTCCTTACTGATATTGAAACAAATCTATTTCTGAGATTGGATGACCGTCTTGTGTACAATTTTCTGAAACTCGAAACCTTTTTATCAACACTGAAAACACTACAAATTGAGAAAAATATCTCTTCTCTCTGAAAACTTAACAACTTGGGCTCTGAAAACTAAAATCACAGTGAATGAAAATTAATGCACCATCAACTCCTTATAGCCATCATTCAGAGTATGCAGCTCATAATTTGGAAACATCAGTTCTGTCATTAATTCGACATACTATGAACTTGAATGAAAACCTAGCCGTAGTTCCATGAGCTTGACAGGAAATCAAATTTTAAAAGTGAATCCTCGGAACAATCTTACAACATTCAAAAGAGATAACATGTCACATTGTGATTCGCTAACTTTCTTACATCTCAGCTACTCTTTTTGCACAACAATCAAAATACAAGCTAGTGATTGGTTACCGAATGATTCATACTGTCACATCAAAAACTACTGCCATTTTTTAGATTTTGGGATTAGGCGACTATGCAACTACATATAATCTCTTAGTAATGGACCTTAGTCACTAACCCATGGTTTATCTTGAGACATGGCGACAATACATTTTCTTTCTTTTGGCTAACCCAAGTCACCATCTGGCGATCACGCGACCCTATAAAAATCATAGTTGCGCATAGTTAACATTAACTCTTTATCTTTTCTGAGACCTTGCGACTAACCGTTACCTTTAATCCTTCATGGTTATCTCTTAGTCACCGAGCATTTTCATTTTATTTCAAGACTATGCGACAACCCCTAGTCGTCTGATCGCGGAATACAAAACCTGAATGTTAAATTTTAGCATGATAAGTTGAATGTGCCCTTTTTTCTAATCTGACGACTGTGTGACATACCTTAATCGCCAAGTCAGGAGGAATTTTCCCTTCGGGCACTTTTGTTCTTAGACTTTGTGACCACCATTGGATCCTCTAATCTTTTTATCCGACAGTCGTCGCCTAATCGCCAAATATTCTTATATACCCTTAAATCTTTCTCAGACATCGCGACAAAAGGAAAAGCACCTAGTCTTGTTGTCGCTGAGTCCATTTTCTCCTTCTGGCGACCATGCAATAAACCTTTAATAACTACTTGCCTTATGACACATGTCACAAAGTCATTTGTTGACTTACTGCATAATGGAAAACTGAGTCATCATTCTATTCTTGGTGACAACCCAACTATGCTTTTACTATAAAATTCAAACGGTCAGTCGCGAAGTCTCGGTCAAAATATCTTAACCGTCATTCCTTCTTGAGACCACGCAACTGAAGGCTTTTCATAAATTTTAAATTTGGATTTATTTGGCGATAAAGTGACATGAAGTAATCGCGAAGTCTGAAGACATATTAATAATAGTTAAGAATTTCTTGCGATTACCCGACTGATCAGTGGGTCCCCTCTGCATAATGTTTTATTACAAAGTTATCTTGCGACCACCCGACATAAAGAAATCGCATATACTGAACTTGAACGAGACCATGCGACAAAAGGAAATCGCCAAGTCGGAAAGACTTATGGAATATTCATTTGGAGTAACGTGACAAAGTGATCTAAATAAAACACATGACTTAAGTGGACAGAAAAAGTAACATTGAAAGAGAAGTGACATGACTTAGGGTTTGTTTTTCAACGTTTAACACTTGGAAGGCTTAGGGTTTTTATGGTTTTTGCAAATTAAGATAGGTTCAGACTTGAAAACCTAAAAACTCGACACAGGTAAAGCAAAAAGGAACGAGAGATAGCTGACTTGAAAACACCAGATCACAGAGAAAAGAACAAAGAACCCAAAAAACTGTCAAAACAAGAAATACAACCAACAGGCACTCTAGGCATCTAGCTACTATCTCTGCAATCTGCAACCTCATTCCTGGACAATGATATAGTTGCCTCAACTCGGTATGCATCTTCTTAACCCTGGGATGTGCTGCATAAGGGGCCCTATGAGCCTCAAGCATTACAAACTCACGCAATCTACCGGAAGAAGGTATATATATACATCCCCTATGATGCAATAGTCCATCAGACTCCAAGACATACCCTGAAAACTTCCCCTCAAGGGGTCTCTGAGATCGAATCAACTCACAAATCTCTATGTACATCTCATCCCCTTGCAAGTGATGAAGGATGCGATCTCTCAAATCCGTGCCAGTAGACATAGAAGAAAGCTCATGCCGCCTCCTACTCAAGGAATCTGCGACCACATTCTCTTTCCCTTTGATGTAATGGACATCAAAATCATATTCACATAAGAACTCCATCCATCTCCTCTGCCTAGCATTAAGGTTTGGCTGAGTTAAGATGTACTAAAGAATCTGATGGTCTGAATGAAGTTTGAACCGATGTCCTAAGAGAAAGTGTCACCATCTAACTAAAGCATGCACCACTGCTGCGAGCTCAAGGTCATGGGCAGGGTAGTTGAGCTCATGATTCTTTAGTTTCCTAGACTCGTAGGCTATAGCTCGCCCACCTTGCATAAGAACCACTCCTAAACCATCCAAGGAAGCATCTGTGCATACCATAAAGTCTATTGAGGGTTCTGGTATAGCTAAAATGGGTGCACTGGTGAGTGCTCTCTTGAGTTCCTGAAAAGCCTTATCACACTTTTCAGTCCACTCGAACTTCTTTCCCTTTCGCTAAAGAGAGGTAATGGGGTGTGCTACTTGAGAGAACCCATTAACAAACCATCTGTAGTAACCAGCTAAACCCATGAAAATCCTAACTTCGGTTATAGTGGTGGGTGCTGGCCAATCCATGATGGCATCAATCTTTGATGGGTCTACTGAGATCCCATCACCTGATATAACATGGCCAAGGTACTTGACCTCTACTCTGAAGAAAGCACACTTTGACAAGCTGCCATACAACTGATTGTCTCTAAGACACTACAAAACTTGCCTCAAGTGTTCCTCGTGCTCTTTCTCATTCTTGGAATATATCAAGATGTCATTGAGAAACACAACTACAAACTTGTCAAGGAAGGTTCGAAATACTCCGTTCATAAGACTCATGAACACAGCTAGAGCATTCGTAAGACCGAATGGAACCACAATGAATTCATAGTGGCCATATCTAGTGCAGAATGTGGTCTTGTGAATATCACTATCCATGATCCTCAACTGATGGTAACCCGATTTGAGGTCTATCTTAGAGAAGACTTGGGCACCCTGAAACTAATCGAACAAGTCATCGATCCTAGGAAGTGGATACCGATTCTTGGTGGTCACCTTGTTCAATTGTCGATAATCCATGCACAACTTAAGAGAGCCATCTTTCTTCTTCACAAAGATAACTGGTGCACCCCAAGGAGAAATACTAGGACAAATGTGTCCTTTCTCTAACAGTTCCTCAAGCTGTATCTTGAGCTCATTAAGCTCATTAGTGGTCATCCTATAAGGTGCTCTAGAAACTGGCTCAACTTCTGGTATGAGATCAATGTGAAAGTCTACTACCTTATGAGGAGGCATACCAGGTAGCTCTGATGAAAACACATCTGCAAACTCTTGAAGAATGGGGAAGTCATCAAGAGAAGTTTCCTTCTCTGACTCTTCTTCCCTATTGCTGATGGTGATGGCATACAACTGGCATCCCTTCCACATGAACCACTTAAGCTGCATGGCAGATATCACACAGAGGAAAACAGGCCTATGAACCCCAGTTATAACTATATCTATACCATAATCATCCAAACATTCGATCCTCTTCTTACGAAAATCTAGCTTGGCCCTGTGGGCACTTAGTCAATCCATGCCAAGGACTAGACCGTAAGAGCCAAGGGGAGTAACTCTGAGATTAGCTATGGTGGTCATCCCACCAATCTGAATTGGGAAATCACTAACCGTCGAGGTTACAGAAACTCTAGCTCCTGAAGCTAACTCTACTTCCCAACTAACCTCCTATCTAGCTGCCACTAGCGTGCAACGTTCCACAACTGATGGAGAAATAAAGGAGTTAGTGGCTCCTGTATCAAAAAAAATAGTAACATCACTACCTCTGATCTTACCTGAGGCCTCAATAACGGTAGCCTGGTGCTCTGCCTAACGATTGTCCACTGCTGCAAAAACCATGTGGGATTTCCCCGTGTCCCCTACTGTGGGTTCTGAAACTGCCATACGCTGACTACCACCCTGTGGGCACTCTCTAGCTAAGTGCCCCATGGCACCACATGTGTAACATGGCTCCTGTGACTGAACCTGAACACCATGAGGCCTAGAATACTGTGATCCTGTAGCCCTAGATGAACTGCTATAACCTCCCTTAGAGGACTGCTGAGTCCATGCTGGAGGGGTAACAGGTGCCTGAGATCTTTGGTCCTTCTTAGGACCCTAAGACTGCCACTGCTTGGACTTGGAGCCCTACTGAACCTAAGGTGCCCTTTGTCACTGGTTCTGTTGTGACTGTTGTGGTTGTTGTTGTTGCTACTGTTGCTACTATGGGGCCCTATAGGACCTGGAAGAATTCCTCTAATTCCCTTTCCATGAGTTCTTCTGATATCCAAAGGCCTGAGAAGAGGTATTGTGGTTCTATGATTCATCCCTATAGTTCTGTGGGCCCCGGACTATCTCTTCGGCCACTAAGGCCCTGTCTACTGTGAACCTCAAGTTCTTTGAAGGTACCATGCGTACCCTATCTTAAATCGCAGGATTTAATCCCTTGATGAACCTGTTCACCTGTAGCTTCTTGTCCCCCATGTATTCAACATAGGGTAGGAGATCGAGAAACTTGCCCTCATACTGGGCTACTAAAAGACCCCATTGCCGGAGGTCATGGAACTCGTCTATACGGTGCTGTCTGAACTGCTCAGAAATATACCACTCTTTGAAGAGCTCAAGGAAAGCTCCCCAAGAGAGGGTATTGATGTCAATGAGACCCTTGGTCTCCTCATGCCTCTACCAAGTGGAGGCTCCATCTTTGAGAAAAAGGATTGTGAATCGTGCCTTAAGGTTGCTGCCATAGTTCCACAACCCAAAGCACCTCTCAAGGCTTAATAGCCAAGCCTCAGCTCCTGCCCCATCTGCTTCTCCAGTGAAGGGAGGTGGTTTAAGCCTCATCAATTCTGTAATCTGATTTTTGATATCGGGGGGGTGCCCTATCGAGTCTCTATGCACCTCCCCTAGGAACACCACTTGGTACCGCGATGGACTCATCCTCCTGATCTATCTGATTTCCCCCTGCTCTAGGAGGTGGGCTCCTACTTCTCTCTCTCTCCTAATTAACAGGTGGCATGCAGTCAAGTATGAGTCCAGCCAGGTTCTAAAAGGCCAACAAAAGCGCTGCATTAGGATCAGGAGGGGGTTCAGGAGGTGGACTCTGATCCCTCCTACGATCCTCTACCTTGGGTTGTACCTCCATGCGTGCTACGGGAATACGTCGCTGACCACGCCTTTGTTGACGGGCTTGACGTGCGACAGGTGGCATCCTAGACATGCAAGACAAATTTAGTGATAACATAGTGGGTTAGGTTCCCAATGTTGCTAACATGGCTCTGATACCAAAATATCATGCCCAAAAGTTGGGCAAAAACATACGAACAAAAATTTTTAATTACGCACTGAAACAGGATACCGAAACAAACTCAGGGATAACATGTGCACGCAAAATGGTGCAAGGGATAGAGGAAAATAGAAAGGTTGCAAGAAGAGGGTTAGCTTACAGAGCTATCCTAAGGGATGTTTAAAGCTCCAAACAGGATCTACACGCAAACTGAGGTAGTTGACCAAAAGTCAACTAGAGCTGACCAATAGTCAACTAAACTCTAAAATAAGAGAAGGGACATGACAGGGGACTGCTATACTCTAATGAAGTCATAGACGCGCAAAACGAGGCAGTCGACCAAAAAGTCAACCCATATTGACCAAAAAGTCAACTGTCTCCAAAAGGCTCAAAACTGAAACCCTAGGGTCCAACAGCTACAGGGAACAACTGGGATGAAAATTGGCACGATCAGAGGATGTTTGACTTATGGTTGACCAAAAGTCAACCATGCACGTCGCTGGTCAAAGGTAGCGATAATACCCTTAAAAGGTGTATATCGCGAAGATAAAGGGGGTGCTATGACCCGTTAGACGATTAAACGTTACCTAAGTTTAAAATTAAAATGAATGATTAGATTAAAAAATTTAACGAATATGAGCTTAATAACTTTTCTTTTAAGCATTATAAATTTAATATAAACAATAAAATTTAAATCCCCCAAAAGAACATTTATTTAATATTTCGAAACTATACTTAATTTAATAACTAAATTAAACTTCCCTAAATATTTGCAAGTCTTTAAGTACATCTAAATAAATTAATAAATAAATAACTAATTTAAATCTTAAACATTCTTTCTTTTTTAAAAATAAAAATATAAATCAACTAAACTAAACTATCCCATTTTAATTTAAAAATAGATTAAAACTATAATGCATAGCCATTAAAAATACTACCTAAACTTAAAATATAACCATTTAAATTCAAATCAAATTCTTAAATAAAGAAATCTAATATGCAAATCAAATTTTAATTTATATTAATATAATATCCTAACTAATTAACACAATCCAAACTACAAAAATGAATCCCTAAATGAAATCGCTGAGGGGGAAAGGGAAAACGCAGAGGGCGGCGGTTTATTATAACCAGCGGGCAGCGGGAAGAATGGTGGAGGTGGGCGGGCGGTGTGGTGGCCGCGGTGGTGGCGACACCACCCGCGCCGGCGGCAGAGAGGAAGGGAAGGGGGTGGAGTGCCGGCCAGTGGTGGCTCCGTCCCACTGTTTATACAGTGGGCGGCCCGCGCGCTGCGCGGCCCCCATCGAAGGCACTGTGTTTACGGGGGGGTTCGATCCTCCCCAAATACCGAAAACATGAAGATGTTAAACCTTTTTTTTTAAACATAAATTGTTTATAACAAGGTTATTATTATTACTATATATATATATATATATAATATGCAAACATAAAAAAATGATTAACAGACTGGTGAACATGTCTGTTTTTTTTAAAACAGTGAGCACTAAATAATGTTTTTTTTAAAAAAAAATTGCATGGATACATTCTATAATTTATGCTCCACAATTTGGTGGAAGAAAATTTAAATTTCATAACTTTTAAAAAATAAAATAAACTTTCCAAAATTTAAAGAATTATATTTTACTCTAAGAACATAAAATTTCATGAAGGAAATTAGATTAAAACAAACTTTTATCAAATTTTAATTTCCTCTCCTTAATATCCATTCTTGTTTATCTATAAAATGAAACATGGTTACAGATTCATTGAACCTCCATACTTAGAATATGGTATTTAAGTTTACAAAAGGTACAAAACAAATATACAAATTACATAATGGCCTTAATGCAAATTGCAACAATGAAGGGCCTCCATAAAAATGGTCACAAAATGGTAGTTTTTTCAGTCATACCCGTCTTTCACATAAGGGTATTATTCTCCTTCGTGATCCCATCTAGAAGAACCTGATACACGTTGAGGTTGGCCATGGAGGCTCACCTCCCAACCTATGCCTTTACAAGGCCACCCCCAAGCTTGGGGATCCAAACTGGAACAGGTTACAAACAAAAACATTCCACAAGCAGAAAATGAAATAGAGACTCCAACACAAGAAGGCTTCCCAACATTAGGATGAACAAGAGGAAGCATCTTCAAGAGACATTCTAGAAACAGGGGTAGTGGTAGACCTCACTGAAGGAGAAAAGCCAAGAATACACATAGAATACACAAGCCTCACATGGAATTTCTAAGGACCATCTTTGCAAGATGTTCTCTTGAATAACCCCTTATACCTCCTAAATGCCCTCAGGCCCATCTTGGCTTCATGGGTATCATGTTACCCCAATTTTATCCCTCCTCACATGGGAGACTCTAAACTTAACATGAATCATTTCCACTACCCCTCCAAGGCTACTCTACCCTCCCAAGGGTGAGTGTACCTTGAAGGCCCATTCGAAATCAAACACATAGTAAAGACATTGAGAAATAGATAAATAAATTTCTACGAAAAAAAATAAAAGCTTCAAGAAAACCATAAGACTCCATTAATGGAGTCCTTGAGCTCAAGAACACATAAAAACACAAGAAATTAACTTAAAAGAATTTCAGGCTTGATCCAAGCTATGGTGTAAAGAGGAATGGTGTTGAGCTATCCTTCCTAAGCTTCCTTCTCCAAAGGCTCCTTCAAACTGAATTCTGTCTCTAAGGGTAGAGAGTGGGTGAACACTCAACTCATC
>MU224952.1:321945-336442 GCA_018584345.1 Thuja plicata | reverse complement strand
GCACATAAAATTAAAACATTAGACATGACTAAATAACATGAACATTTACTATTTTAATAACACACATGCAAACCACGTTCATGAAATAAACACATAACAATGAGGTCCATGTCTCTTTATATAGACAGGCCCTTGGAAAGCACAGGTATTTACATAGGTTCCAGTACTGGGTCCCCGATTTAGATACATGGCCAACTTTTCCTGCACACTCAATGCACACATCAGTAGATCCAAAACACATGATATGAAACATAACATAAAATTAATAATATAAGTAAGCATATAAACCACATTAAATTAGAATGTAAACATCCTAGCATTGGTTTCCTGAACCAATTCATCATGTTACATTCATACATTTAGATCCATATAAGACATCAATATAAGTTGAAACTAAATCAGAATATAAACATCTCGGAAGTACCCTGATTACAAAATTAGGTGCTGAATGTATAACATAGGATTCCACCGATCCTCAAATGTATAAAAAGTCTCTTTGATAGTCAAAGTATGTCAAGGCATAAAGTAATGAAAGCATGAGAACAAAATAGTAAACTATAACAGTCTAATGTAGGTCTCACACATACTCATCACATATGACAACATCAAATTTATTACAATCATATGTACTTTCAACTTGCATATTATATGCTTCAAAAGTAGGAGAAAGAAACTCAACACATGTTTCACATTTCATGCCCTCACTAATATCCTCTTTATCAAAACATATATCCATTGGACATGAAATTCTAGAGTCATATTTAAAAGCATACCTCTAAAAATCAGCATCTAAGAGTTCTAAAATTTGCTCACTGCTTAATAGGCATTGGACTTCATAATCAATTTCTTTGGCCTCTTGCTCAGTGCTGCAAACTTCTTCCTCATTAGAAACAAGAATCAAGACTTCTTGACTTGTATTGTTTTGTGAAAAGGAATAACTACAGAAACTTACATCTGCATCATAATCATCCTCTTTCTTATCACACAAAACTTCTTCAAACTGGGAAAAGAACTCTGCATTGTTATGCTGAAGAAAGGAAAAATCTACAAACTCAATGGAGTCATTTTCAGTCACAAAATCATCTTCATTGTCTTATTTTTCATAGATTTCATTATCAGCATCATGATCAATACTTTCAGTATAAGTAGACTCAACATCATCTACATAACTAGATTCATATTCAGCATCCTCAGTATTTTCAGATTCTGATTTCTCAATCAAATCTATCCATTCTATGGTATGTTCAATTGCTTCTTCTCTAAGAGATGCAGACCAACTGACTGATTCAGACATACTAAGCTCTAGGAACATTTTGACATATGTGGACTCTTGAAAATCAACACCCATTGGAAGCTCATTATAAGCTTCATGAAATATCTTATAAAACAAAAGTGTTGATTCTTCTTTTCTCTCTCCTATATTACATTTTAAAATCAACATTAATTTCTATTGGATTCTTCTATTTATCAATGAAATATCCTTTTTTCTATTAACATTTTGAATATCTTTCTCATAAACTTCAGATCTAGAAAACACATCTTGTTCCATGAAGGCTGGAATTTCCATTTTTACCACTTATTTAACAATACATCATTTTCTGTCACAAAAATTTCTATCTGACTTTATGAAACCATTAACTTCATGAAACCACAACATACTTCTGATTTTGAAAATTGAAACTTCAACCAAGAAGCATGACACACTTCAAAACTATTTTTCCCCTTTTCTTAGTGACTTAATCACCTATTAAGGGACTTCTCTTATAAAAATAGAGGATCACCTAAACGAGAACTGCAACTAATGTTATTTTTACTTCTTGATGGGAAATATGGTGAATCTAGAGCTTCTTGTGTAGCTCCATCTAGGTCTTTTTTGTAGAGTCACCACCTCCTTGCAGAGGACAAATATCAAACATCAAGAGCTATTTGTAAATCACTTTTAATTCTGGAAACTCATTCTAACTAGCAAAGTTGCATAATCTTTTTTATTCACTCTAAATATAAGAAAATTTCTAGGCTATTCTCGCTCAGAGATCTGAAAAAAAATTTAGATTCCTTTTCTGACTCTCTTTCTTAAAATCAGATTCAGATATTGATTCAGCCAAGCAAGGAAACACACATCTTAAACTTGTTGATCTTAAACTTCACATAACAAGTGATAATAACAAATTTTTACTGGCACAAAACAACCAGGATTCCCCAAGTTCAAATAGAGTCGCCACCCACAACAAGTATGGGATTAAAATTCACAAAATGGTCCTGAAATGGACAATAAATAGTTAGTCATTAAAGACTTTACAAACATCCACTTCTCCCTAGTAGAGTTTCTATTTTGTTAGCATTTTTTCTTGTATGCCTCAGTTCTAAAAGAGAATATGCAAACCAAACTTGGGGATCTTTGTCCAACTCATGTGAATCTTCCTCTTCCTACAAACTGAGGGGAAAGAAAAGGCTAATTGATGAAGATTTGATCCTCCTTCTACTTTGAGCTCCACATGCTCAGGCTGGTGCACCTAAAACATAGCCAATCTTTGCATACATAAGCACTCTCTAGTTGAACCCCATTATGCATATGTGACCATGGATAGTTCTTAGATTTGTATAACTGGGAATTCAAGACTCAACCAATCTTATACAGGATCCCACCTGCATAAGTATTCTAAGAACCAGGAAAATGGTCAATGTTACAATCCTTCTTCTCTTCGAGCTTCCTTCTTCTCTTTGAGGTCTAAGCTGAGGCAGGCTAACCTATAGATACACTTCTTCAAAGAATCACCAACAATGTTTGTACTATGCATTACACATTCTGAACATTCATGCTTTTAAATAGGAAATGGAAAATGATTTGATTATAAATGAGTGGTGGTAAAGACTACATAACCAGCAAAGACCAGTGCCTTATCTATTGGGAAACAGAGTCAAATAAATGTACATCCATAGAAATTACTTAATGGAAACACAAATAAAACTTAGATGAGATGGCTTACAAATCACCTTCTCATTCTCACACCCATGTATCAAATTCTCACACTAATACCTATCCCTCTGGAATTATTCATAAGATTGACTCCCTCCTTGAAAGAAACTTACAAATAATCACACAATTACCTTGTAACCAGTACATTCAACATGCCTTACAGATTAAAAATACAAGCGCACAGACAAAAATACAAAAAGACATCACAAATATGAAACAAGAAACTCCATTCTATTTTATTAAGATATTTATGCTTCAGTACATCTAGAATGACAAAAAAACTCAAAAAATAAGACCCTAGAATCAAAATAATTCCTTACAGTATTTATTTCACAATCCCTCTTACAATGGAGAAAAAGCCAGATATAGGAGAAAGGAAAAAAGAATTTCAACCTAACTAACACCTGTCTAATCCCCATAAATATCTCCAAAATTGAACTCTTCTTCAACTGAAAATTTGATTTGATTTGCAATATACCTCCTTTGGTTTTCCTTTGAAATTTCTCTTTGTCTTCTCTCGTGAATGCACATTACTGTTCAAAAAATAAAACATTTCAATATCATCTCATGATCTTCTGTGCATAAATATTAAACATTTTTCTTGCACATTAATCTTCACTTTAATACCTGCATTTTAATTCCTTATCATTCTCGTGCATCTTTAATACCCTGTGCAATATTTTTATCTATACTTGCACTTTATAATATCTCTTTCATACTCCTGTGTGCATAATATATTTATTTATCTTTGCACATTAATCCTTATATTAACCCTTTATTTCACCTTTATTCTACATTTTATGCCTTTGTTTTCTGATTTTCAGCCCACATTTCACCAACTTTTGACAAGTGTCCATCTCTGATTCACTTTGGAAGTACCACATCTACACTCCAGAGGATCCTTCCATCTATCCAGGCACCACATGTTGCAATGACTTAATGACTTAATGAGTAGATTTTGAGCATCTTTCCATTAAGCCTTTAAGTCAGCCATTGATTTTTCTCACCTCGGGATCTATGCCCAACCTGCAGGCCCCTCTAGTGTGTTGCCACATCACCTCCAACTCGTCACCTTGATGTCGGCCTGCTACATGTTGGCATAACTTAATTGCTTAATGTTATCTTTCCTGCACCTTTCTCTTTAAGCCTTTAAGCGAACTGTTGATTTCCTTTGCAACAGGATGCATGCATGATCTGTAGCCTTTTCTGCCAACTCACCTGCCACATCATCCCTACGGGCCCCATCAAAATTTGGTTGTTTATCATCCATGGTTGCTGGTATGCACTTTGAGGCACACCTTGCATGCGCGTGCAGAGTCTTTGGGCTTCATCTTCAAACTTCATACTATGCATTTTTTCTTATAAATCCTTATATCTCCCCTTACACTAGCAATGTGGGACTAATGAATTTGAGTTTTTAAAGTCTTCTATGCACTTTATGTCAAAATTATGGGGCCCACTTGCACATTAATACCTCCAGCCAAGGGGCCCGCCAAGTGGCCTCTTGGCTTCTTACTTATTTCATTAAGTAAGCGTTGGCATATAAAAAGACCAAAGAAAACTCTCACCCCCTAAATGTGGGATAATAATTTCTTTATTTTGTAGCCTCTCTTTATAACTGCACGATTTAACTTTATCAAAGAAGCCACGCATCAACACCACTTAATGTCTTATATGCTATAGCTTCCTCATTTTTACCTTAAGTCATTAAGTTAGCCGTTAGATCCTTTTCAAACTACACCCTCTTTATTTTATCCTTATGTTGTATTGGGTCCGCTGACTGCCACACGTCAACATGGCTTAATCGCTTATACTATAGATTTCAATCACTTTATCACCCAATGTTTAAGTCAATCGTCAGATCAACCTTTAAATGCTAAACCTTTAGGTCATTTCTTGCAACATCAGCTAGACCCAATGGGACACATGGCATCACGACTTAATGGCTTGTATCCTAGATTACGTGCATTTTAATATTAAGCTATCAAGTCAGCCGTTGGATCTTTTTAGAATTGTTAGCACTTTAATCTATGGTCACCTTCATGTTAGTGGAACCCAATTCATCTCTAGGACACATGTAAGCATGACTTAATGTCTTGAAAGATAGATCTTTCACATCTTTGGATGAAGTCATTAATTCCACCATTGGATTAAAGGGAATCTGACTGTGGTTTATCAAACAACTTTTAACAAATCTTGGGTCCACCAAGAAACGTGGCGTCACTGCTTAACGAATTATATGTTAGATTGTGTGCATCTTGATCATAAGTGATTAATTAAACTGTTGGATCAAAACAAAATTGCATGACACATGATCTTAAATAAAATAATTGCGGGATTTCAAACTTAGGGATTATTAAAGTGCAAAAGACTTAGGATAAATTAAGCGCAGCCCCATTTAAAAAGAACACATGAGTTTTTCTTTTAAACAGGTTATGACCCTAGACTTATGGTTTTCACATTTTCCACCATTTCAAAGCTTGGAACTGACAATTTACAAGGAATTTTGGCATTACCCTGGACAAGAATTGACACTTTTCAGAAACTTTACACTAGGAACCCCCAAAAAAAAGATACACTTAGAAACCAGATATATATCCAACACAACCTTCCTAATTCAATAAAGATCTTTGCCTTTTTATTCTCAAACACTACTCAGTCACCTATGTTATTCAGTTGTGAAACATTCAATAGATTATAATCAAGTCCTTTTAACCAGTATGCATTTTCACATTTGATCAGGTTATTCAGCATTATGGTTCCTTTACCTTCAACTAGACAAGATGTGTTATTACCCATTCTTACCGATCCACCATTATAGTACTCAAAATTTTCAAATTTTTTTTTATCACCGGTCATGTGGTGAGTGCAACCACTATCTATAATCCAGATATCATTCTTACTAACCTTATAAATGAGTACAGTCTCTACATGCATTTCTTCATCTTCATCGAAATTATCCTTCATGGATACAAATACCATCTCAATATCTTCATCTAATTTGGTGTTAGTATCATTAGCTTTGTTCTCAGCTAGGTAAAAAGCTTTCTTTCCTTTGTCCTTTTAGTCTCGAGTATCTCTTCTGTTAGATTGTCATTTTCTTCGGTAATCTCTGTTATCACCTCTATCCAACTTCTTTTCATATGATCTGTCATCTTTTCTTCTGTTAGGAAATCTTGTAGCAAAGTGTCCAACCTCTTTACAATTAAAACATACAAGTGGTAATTTACCTTTGAATCTACCTTTGCCTCTCTGCAATCTTCTTTCCATTAGTGCTTTAATCTCATCAAGTCCTTGATCATCACTATCACTTTCACTATCATTCCTCATAGTGCATTTATGACTTGATTTACTTATTTTCAAAGAAGATTTGAATGCAGACTCTATAGATGGTAAGAAAGTATTATCAAAGTTATTCATTTCAAATGAAATTAGTCTACCAATCAGACTATCTAGAGTAACAATATTTTTTGCACTTACTCTCATTTCTTGTATAGCAGATACTCTAATAGCATATATAAGAAGTAAGGTTCTATTGATGGGTCTTTGGTGAATGGGTCTGCCAATAGTCATAAGTTGTCACCGGGTACCGGGGTACTGGCCTACTCCGCTTGCAAAGGTTTTCCAGGGAAATGAGATTCCCTGAGCCTCCAAGCACCTGGGTGTTGGGTCACGACGATGCGGGGCTCGGTTGGGAGATGTGACTATTTTCAAGGGGGATAGCTGGTTCCTTCAACTCATTCTCTCTAGGGATTCAGGAAGGTGAGGTTTCTCCAAGCATTCTAAACTTAGAAAATAAACTAAAAATGATCCTGCAGGGTTAGAAGTGTTTCATCTACCTATAGTTATGTCTAAACATCCAATACATTGATAATTCTCTGATACACTACACTAAATACCAAAGAAGTACACAACTATTAGTTCATATTTCATCAGTAGCAATGGAAAAGAGGTCGTTAATCTACTTAAAGTATCAGAACAGAAGACATGAAGAACATAAAACATAAAATACCATTAACTCAGAAGATTGAATTCCAACAACATCATTGCAAGAACTCTCCCTTCTTCATTAATATTTCTTCCAGCCAACACTCGTGCGTGATACAATGGTGGCTCCAAGGGAGCATCTAACTGTTAAAATTTTAAAAGACCAAGGAGCATTGAGCTCTGCAATAGAAATGAAAATGCTCCTTCTCTATTACTACGGACTACAAAATTAGCAATTTTGCCGACCCTTGGAAAAGGGCCAAACTTACTATTTATACACATTTTCATCTAACCCTAACCCTAACCCTAACCCTATTTTACATTACACTATATAATAAAATATATTATTCAGGGACCGGTACTACCTGCGCCACCCTACAAAAGACCTTGAGATGGAATAGGCCTGACATGTCAGAAGAATGAGACAAGAAAGTGGAGTAGAAGAATCAGCCTCGAGAAGAGAGCCAGGAAAGAGAAGGAAGAAATCCGATCCCCTGAGGATCAAGGCTACATGCCTCATAAATGGGAAATGTGGTGCTTTGTCTCCAATGTGCTAGGTGTATATCCAAAGCAGCACCTTGAGAAGACCATCTATCAGAAAACCAACTATTGATCTGACATTCCTCGATGTAGCCAACTACCCTCTAACATTATTTATTAACCGCTTTCAAAAGTGACCAGTCGGCCTCAGGGACCGGGACACAGATCACTAGAAAGAATACAAAATTTAGGATCCAGGACTCTGGGATCCAGGAACTTGCATTCCAAAAGAATAAAGAATACAAAATGTTTGGGTTTTCTCCAGCCTCCGGAGAAACTTTATTGTTGCTTGTTGTCATTGAAGGTTTGGAGGAGGCAGGAGATTCCATCCTCATCAATCTCTTTGAGGCCGGACCGCCGGTATTTGGCCACCTCAATCTGTTCTCCTAGCTCTGGAAAATTATTCTTGAATTCATCGATCATTTTTTCTGCATCATGGCCACTAAGGATCATATGAGTTAATCTCGCCATTTGAGTCGCATCCACTCCCTCCAAGGATTGATATGTTGACTCCATTAACTCGTTAAACTTACCCAAGATGTACTCCTCCGGAGTGCATGTGTCAGTGTTGAATGGGTCAGCTCTGGAGACCTTTGTGATGAAAGCCTTATACATATTTGAAGAATACTGGACCGCATTGATCTTATCATGTAGAACCCCTACTAGTTTCTTGAGCACCTCCAATGTGAGGTCAAGTCTAGAGTGTTGGGTCCTCACAAAATTGAATGATTCTTCTCCCAGAATCCTAGACTCAGAAACCATTTCCTCCACAAGACCAAGGAGTTCTTCTAGTTCTACCTTCCATCCCTCATATTTTTCCATATCACCCTCCCATATGTTAATGATAGTTTTCACTTGATGCAGAACATGTTGAGCTGCATACAAATCCAAGAGGGTGGATACCAAGAAGCATCGGGTGTTTCCTACCTGCAGAGTGACCCACTCATCGACCGTTTGGGCCTTCTTCTTCATCGCTTGTAGGGAGTCTATGTCACTCTGTGGTAATGCCACATCAAATGTGGAGGCCTCCAGAGGAATGTCACTAATAGGCTGGGCCAGCTCAATAAGCAATCCCATAAGATTCACCATCTTTTCCTTTTCCTCTTTTAGCCTTTGGGCCTCCTTTCCATATCGGGCCTCCACGGCTATGGTCACCTCTTTTAATAGGTTCACTTCACCCTATTTTCCTCTTTTCCTAGTGATATCTCTATTATATCATAATCTCTGACCTTGAAAGTTGCCTCATCAATGTCTGGGGGAGATGTTGCAATAATGACAACTATTTCTCCTCCCAGCCTGGTTCGAAGAGTATGGACCGTCTGGGCTCTCTTGGACTTTGGTGGGCCCTAAACCTGAGCCATCATTTTAGCTAGGGAGAGGTGAGCTCTGGGGCTGGATGGAGCTTTTCTTTTCTTTCTTTCAACCAACCTTTGAGGCGATAAGGGTGTCTTATTCACCAAAGTCTATTCTTTCAGTTCTTCCCTAGTGTCTTGTTGCTACTCCCCCTTAGTGGTGTGAGTCTCACCTGCCCCTTTCTCTTTATCTTGGGCTTCGTCGAGAACATTTCCCCTGGTGACATTTATTTCTTTTGCCTTGTCCTCTGTATCTTTAGCTTCATCTGGACCCTCATTGGCTATCCTGGGGGTTTCCTCCTCTTGCTGTTCTCTTTGTTCTTCGGCCTTTGTCGCCAGGATTTCTTCTTCTATTGGTATATCCTTTGACAATGGGGGAGGTACCAGGCCAAGATTTAATGTTTGCGCAACAATTATTACCTTCCCAAAGATCACTCTAAGGAGTGGCATTTGGAATGTGGCAGCTGAGGTTACGGTTTCTCCCATAGGTCTGGTTCCCTCAGCGGATGCCACCTGTTCACTCTGCTTCTGTTGGTCTGCCCCCGTAACTTGTATCTCTTAGACCTCGGAGGTGATTTCTTTCTCTATCTCCTTTTCTTCTTCCATCTGCTCTTCCTGCTCTTATGTAGGTTTTTTATCCTCAGCTTCCTCTTGTGCTGGGACTTCAGCCTCTATTTTCTCAATGTCCCCCTGTAGATTACCGAACTCGTTAGTTGCAAAAATGTCATCAAACTCATCTTGCAGAGGAGGATTGGCTGGGACACTGACAGGCTCTAATTCCCTTTCTGGATCTGGGGAGTCAGAAGAGAGGATCTCAACTTGTGGGGTCTGGGGCATCCCCAGCTCTAGCTCCTTCTTGGGCTTCGGGTCAAGCCTCCTCTTCCTCCTAGTGATCAAGGGTGGCCACGCATCCCTTATCACTGCTTGCTCTGCCGGATCCACCCCTGTTGCCTTAACCATCAAGGCTACTAGTGAAGGGGAGGAGGGAGGATGAATTGGTCCAGCCATAAGCACCAGAGTAGCCAGCCATGTGATCAGATTCTCCTGCATTTTCTAGGAGGCTTCCACTAATTGCCTTATTTTTTCATTAATGGGGACTTCTTGTGAGGTTGGAGTTGTCGCTATTCCTTTTCCTTTATCTATTCCCTGTGAAGAAGTCCCGGCCCCCGGAGTCAACTTTGGTATCAGCTGGGCCACCCGATGGACACTCCCAGGGCACACCTTCTTGAAGTAGAGGTGGCTATGTTCAACTACATTATGAGTGAACTCTTCAATTGTGGGCCCTTCCTAGGTGTCCCAATTCACTGGTGGAAGGGTCAATTTATCAATCCCCTTTGCTTTGTACTGGGGATCCTCCATGGAGCCAGTGTCTGAGAAGTCTTCTAGGAATCTCCAGAGCTTTAATCTCTCCATCATTCTTATGGTCATTCTGACATAATACCACCCCCAGACTTCCACGTCATCTTGGTAGTCTTCCCAGAAGTCCTCCATGTGATACTGATGGGGCTCTGAGGCTTGGGGAAGTGTCATTACAATCTTGCCATGCAGATCAAATTGTTTCTATACCAAGTGAAATTTTTCTAGGTTATAGCATTTGAGCTCATTATTCGCATCTTTTGCGGTGGCCAGACTGCATGAATAATTCCCACAAGTGATTGGGAATGGAATATTTGTTACTTTCTTTAAGGCAAAGAGTGCGTATAGCTCCATTATCTGCCTGCAATATTCTAGGAGAATTATCTTTTCCCTACAGTGTTTAGGCAACAAGTAGGGTTTCCTGGAGAAGCCGGTCACCCTAATGTATGTATGTTGTTGAAGCTATATATAATAATGTTTGTAACTCTGGACCAAATTCATCACCTTTGTGGATAGGTGGTATCCTGCATCCCGGGTGGGTGTGAGCAAGTGGTAGTAAACGAAGGCATCATTTACCCAACAAAAACTGGGAAGCTGGCCTCCCATTATATCTGTGGGAAGTGGTCCCAAGGGGCCTTCTATCCTAGGCTAACCCCGAGCACACCCTTTGTTAGTAACCCATTGGTGTGGGGCCATTGTTGTGCCAGGGCCCAGAGAACATAATAATTCATATAAAACTTCTTCTTCTTGGCCAGTTGAAGGACCTGGGAGTCCACATGGTTAGAGATTATGGCAGCCCAGTCAAAATACTCCTCGTCCATGCTGATACCCAACAAAAAGTAGTACATCCACCTAGAAAATTCTTGGGCATGTTGTTGTCTGAAGACCTGGCATAAGGCTATCATCCCCATTTGGATGCTTTCTTTAAATTTGGCCCTGGGGATTTCCACCTTCATCCTCTTGGGATCCCTCTTCAAGGTCTTTAGCCAATGATTGTTCATGTATATACAGGCCACTTCCTCCAACTGAGTGAATTGGGCCAAGGCATCTGACCGGGTGACTATGGCTAGTTTGTCAAATTGGGGGATCCCCAAGCCCCTCTGGAAGGTATCAGGATCAAGGGACACCATGGGAGTAGGGTACCCTATTGGCTCTAGGGCTGCGAGCCTAACAACATAGACAGATGTGTTGTAGTGCATCATAAGAGTGAGAATGAGCTCTGGTGTCTACATAAAGCATGGGAAACAAGCTACCTTGAGAGTCCTAGAGTTCCCGATTTGAATGGCCAATGGATCTCTGGCATGTCTCTGAATGTACATAATCTTCACCAAGGCTTGCATTTTGGGTCATGTCCCGACGCTGGTGTTGGTGATAAACTAGACTTTGGACTCAATCTTTGAGCCTACGATGACTCCATCTTTTACATATTTCAGGCTCATGGGAAATTTATCTAGGGCCTTTTCCAACTTAGATCTAAGTACCGCCCTGGTAACTATCATAGAGGGTAGTTCCATATTTCTGGGTGGTGAGGATGCGGAAGCTTCAGACATCTTTGAGAGTTTGTTGTTTCTGGAAACCTGCAAGGTAGGTCAACTGTCAAGATGCATAGATAAATAAATATTTTAGGGTCCAGAGATCTTACCATCATGGTGTTTGCTTCCCCTGAGAAAGTTAGTTTCAAAAACATTCGGAAAGCATAGATATATATTGCAAACTTAGAAATTTAACTAATCATCCAGGTCCGGGGGTTTCTTCATTCTTAGGAAAAAGAGGACATGGGATGGGTGATGGAAAGAGACCTGGAGCCTAGGGAAGTAACCATTGGTAGATGTGCATAAAAAGTGAGCTGTTTAGAGCCCAGTGGGAATTAGTACTGCTACTGATTTTTGGTACCAAGATCAATCAGGGTTTCAAGCCTAAAACCTTGCTCAAATTTGCAAAAAAACCCTGAAAGCCCTAAGTCTTCCAATATTAAACAATGAAAATAAACCCTAAGCCTTGGTGTTCTTTTTTACTGTTACCTTTTTCCATTCACTTAAGGCATGTGCTTTAATCTTGGTCGCCTCGTAGCGCTACCCTAAGCGAATATTCCATATGTCTCCCTGACTTTGCGTTTCCCTTATGTCGCATGGTCTCATAATGAATCAGAATATTCCCTAAATGTTCTCAGACTTCACAATTACTTCTTGTCCCGTGGTCGCAGGACAATCAAAGTGGAAAGTAAAGTCAGGCCTTCAGTCGCGTAGTCTTGAAATGGAAACAGCGGTTAAGAGAGTTTAATCAAGACTTCACGACTAACTATCAGTGGTTTGCAATAATGCTCAGTCGGGTAGTCGCAGGATGGCCATGACATAAGGCTTTATGAAGATGGGACCCACTGCTTAGTCGGGTGATCGCGTGAAGCTCTTGACAGTTAGCAAAATGTTCTCAGACTTCGTGATTACTTCATGTGGTGTTATCGCCAGATCAAGTCAAAGGTAACAGTTAGGTCATGCCTTCAGTCGCGTAGTCTCGAAATGGAATACCGGTTAAGAGTTTTTGCCCAGACTTCGCGACTAACTGTTTGTGGTCTGCAGTAATGCTTAGTTAGTATGTCGCTAGAGCAGGATGCTGACTCAATTCTTCAGTATGCAGTAAGTGAACCAGTGACTGTGCGACATGTGTCACAAACCGGATGGATGTCAAAAGATTATCGCCTGGTCACTGGAAGGAGAAAGTGGATTCAGCAACTTCGAGACTAAGGTGTTCTCCCTTCGGTCGTGAACTCTGGGAAAGAATTAAGGGTATGTTCAGATGTCTAGCGATTAAGCGCCGGCCATCAGATGAAAAGATCAAAAGATCCGACGGTGGTCGCGAAGTCTAGGAAGAAAAGTACCCTAAGGATGAAGTCCTCCCGACTTGGTGATTAAGGTCTGTTGCGAAGTCATCAGAAGCAGAAAGGGTGCACATAAGACCTGTTATGATAAAGTTAAATGCTTAGAATAACCATCTCCTAACTTGGTGACTAGGCATTGTCACATAGCATTGGAATAGGAATTAAACATTCAACGACAAGGAGATCACTGTAAAGGCTAAGCAAGATAGTTAGTCGCAAGGTCTGGGAATGAATGTTGAGTTAATGATAACTGTGCGCGACTTTGATTTCAGTCATGTCGCATGATCGCCAGATCACGACTCACGTTAGCCAGGGGTAAGAAAACATGTTGTCGCCAAGTCTTGAGAAGAAACCATGGTTAGTAACAAAGACCCGCGACAAATAGACTTGATACAGTCAGGCAGTCGCCTAATCCAAAGATCTAAAAAAGGGTGGCGGCTATTTTCTGATGTGACAATATGAATTGTTCGACGACCAATCACAGGCTTGCATTGTGATTACTGTGAAAAAGGGGGTAGCTGAGATGTAAGGCATTCAACGAATCACAGTGTGACTTGTCAGCTCTTTTGAATGCAGTTGGATTGCTCCGAGGATTCATTTTCAAATTTTGATTTCCTATCAAGCTCAGAAACTATGGCTAGATTTTTGTTCAAATTCACAGCATGTTGACTTAATGACAGAATTGATGTTTTCGAATTGTGGGCTATGTACTCTAAATGATGGCCATAGGGAGTTGATGGTGCATTCATTTGCCTTCTCCATATTTTCAGTTTTAGAGCCCAGGTTGTTAGGTTTGTAGAAAGATTAGATATTTTCTCAGACGCTGGAAATCAGATATTTTACAGATGAAAGATCAGTTTTGAAAGGTCAGAGGATGCATTTTTGGGGCTGCAGAAAAGTTGTTACAATTCAAAGACTTTTGTGACTCTTCTAGAGGGATAAGACTGCTTCTATGAGGGGGCATTTATGTTGATATTTTGGGATGACTTGAAGGGCTAAACAGTGGCTGGACAGGCCAAAATCCGATCCAAAAGTTATTGCTTTTAGAATGCAGTTGGCTTGAAAAAATGCATAAATATGAGTTGAAGACTCATTGTAAAAAAGGTTCTTCTTCCCTTTGGCTTGCTATTTTTGTAACTTTTTCTGAGTTCTTGACAGAAGCAAAGAGATTTTTTAACTCATTTCAGAGAAATATACAGATTTGTAACGCCTTTGATTGCGAAAATACCTTATATCTTCCCTTATTAGTCTATTATTGTGTACTTAGCAATTGGTATAAATTATGTGATGTTCTTTGTCCTTAATTTGTATCACATATCAGTGCCTTTATGCAGAATTTCATGCTTATTTGCAGGTTTTAAGTTGTGCTCAAGTCAAATTTTCCCCAAATTGTGAGAAATCTTTCTCCTT
>MU224952.1:288564-304376 GCA_018584345.1 Thuja plicata | reverse complement strand
AAGAACATATAAGCTGAACTTGTTTAAAGGACTTCTGTCAGCAGGACACTGTCCATAGTATTGATTCCTTGAAGAGTGAATCAACTAGGTTATCCCTCCTATAAAGAAAAGGAAGAAGGATGAGAATTTTTTTTATCTCTGGTTATTGTTATGCTAATAACTATGATTTGTATGGTAATATCTTGTTTATGGTTATGCTTGGTCATCAGCAAG
Organism: Thuja plicata; assembly: GCA_018584345.1. Taxonomy (NCBI): domain Eukaryota; kingdom Viridiplantae; phylum Streptophyta; class Pinopsida; order Cupressales; family Cupressaceae; genus Thuja; species Thuja plicata. The sequence continues at coordinate 304,163 of MU224952.1, read as the reverse complement.
ATAATTCATAAGTTGGTCCAATAAAGGTACATAGCTAATCAGTGTCCACATCAACAAATACTGTGTTAACAACCATCTTGAAAGGTAAAACCTGCCTGAGTATTTGTGGAGCTCAAAAACGAAGAAGGACCTTATCCAGTCCTTAGCAATTAGGCTTTTTCTTGTCTCTGAATCAGAATTAGAAAGTACAAGGTTCAAATAGGCATTTCAAGCATTGTGGTTCATACAAGAAAAATCCCTAACACTACTAAGCTTGTGAAGTTTTCTTTGAAACTTGTCAAGATGCTATCGACATCATCAACTGATGAATATTTGCCAATTTCTTCTCTATTGGCACTAGGTTATTCAAAATGTTTACTGACTCAAGAAAGAGAGGATTTCTCATAACTTGTTTCTCTTTGGATTTCTCCATGGCTAATACACTGGTTTTGATCAAGTCTTCTTCTCTCCATGCATCTAGGTTTGTTGAGTCAAGGGTCAAACTTGACAACAATGATATTGATGGTTTGATAGATGGAGTGAATATAGCATTTTGACTAAGATCCATACATTCAATTTTTAGTAGGATATCCATATAGGGTGGTTCATTGGATTGATTATCTTCCTCATCATTTAAATCTATTGAATCTTTAGAAATAACTTAATCTTGCTACAAGGGAGTATTATCAATGCATACCTTCTCTATTGTTTTAGTGCTGAAAAATGCTTTTTCAAATTTTATCAAGTCATTATATGAAGTTGGCATTTTTATCTTAACATCATTGATCAAAATGGTTTCATCTAAATCTTTGACTGTGTTAAAGGGTGATGGAACTTTGGGTGCAGAATCCTATGGGTCTGTCAAAGGCACATTAAGAATTTTTGGTTCTTTTTCTTGTTTAGAAGGAACTCGAGTCACTTTTGTTGTAGGCATCATCAATGGATACATGTGTCTGTCCAAAAACACTTTCTCAAATGCTCTTTCAGTCTCTTTGCCAACCAACTCATACTCTTTGTTCATAATCTAAAGATTTCTTGTTTTGGTTCTTAGATGAGGTTTTACCAAATCTAACAGTATTGCCTTCTCATCATGTGAGAAAATAGGGAGAAGATTATCTAATGTTTCTTCTCTAATCCTCATATCTTCTTCTATTGATTGTATTTTCAATAAGTCTAGTATGTTCCATACTTTGTCTGGAATGACTATCTTGAGTTCCAAAACTGATCTTTTAAACTTGAACATATGAGAGATAATCATAAAATGTATTTTTGATTTATCTATCTCTTGGTACTTGTCATAGACATTTGTAATTGAATCTATTCTTCTTTCATTAATGATTTTGTTCCTTAAGATCTCAAGACTAGGCCTAAATCCTACCTCAGGAGGGGCTTGAGTATTCTTTACTTTTCTCTGTGTTTTCCTTGAGGATGGGTCGCTTGTGGGAACTTGCTTCCTTCTTCTAGTCAATTTTCTTGGTATCGAAGCTGGAGAGGATTCCAGGTCAATAGTATTAGAGGGGACAGATGTAACTTCATCAAATTTCTTCTTTTTCTTCTTGTGGATATCATCTAATTTCTCTATTTTGACTTCTGCAGGTGTTTTCTTAAGTTCTCTTGCAATTTTATCTTCCCTAGATTTATCTAGGTCTTCTTGGGTGACACCATGAACTTTCAAGATGTTAGATGCAATCCTTGATTCCTTCCTCTTATTGTCTACACTGTATAAGATAGAATCAACTTGATTTGTCTTCTCTATGTATGTGCCCCATCTAGGTTCTTTTGGATCCTTAATCCTAGATAAGAGAACTTGTGCATATCCTTCCAAAACATGTTCTTCTACTTCATAACCAAGTGGGTGAATCCATTTGGTTCTTGGCTCAACTTCTTCCATGCAAGTAGAGTCAGTTTCCACCATGAAGCATATGGTGTCATTGTATTTCTCAACTATCTTCTCTGGTATTCTAAACCTCTTCTGCATTTTGATCCTAAATGTCTTGATCTCCATATCTATAGAGTCATTAACACTGCTTTCTGATGTGGCTTTTAATGAAATTTGAGACAAGGTAGGTTTTCTCTTGTCTAGGTAAAGATTAGAGACCTTACCAACAATGTGGAAGTATAAGTATATAATCAATGAGCCAAATCTGAATATTTTGATTCTGTCATGCTTGATAGATTTGATGCTCTCAATTACTTGAGCACACAATATCTCACAAAGATTATATTGTGTGTTATCTCTTGCCATCCTTATTTCTTCCATAACTATAGCTGTGGATACACTATTAAGTCTGCTTGCATGCTAAAAATTGTAACCAAGTATCATGGTGATAAGTTTGATGTCTCTCTCCTCAATAGGATCAACAGTCATCCCGCACCTATTGCTTCTAGATAAGAATGCATGCTCAACCTGTTTCTTGACATCCTTACCAATGGGAAGAATAGGTCCAACCTTAGAGAGTCTGGTCATCTCATGAATGAGGTTAGTAGTAATGCAGACAAGAACTTCACCAATCCAAAATAGATCATCATGAATCCTACTAAGTAGAATTTTAACCCATTCTGGTTCATAAAACTCATGCGCATTTGAATACTCAAAAATAGGGTTATCAGTGAGATGTCAAAATTAATCCTTTAATGAGTAATCAGGTTTAATAATTGATGCCATGAGTGTTGTTATGATGTTGTAACCAATAGATTCCTTCTTATAGTAGATGTAAGCGCGTATGTCCTCAACATGCATGACTCCTAACAGAGTCTTGGAGAATGCCCCTTCTACATCATCTAGCACTAACTTGAATGGATTCTTTTTAAACACAAATCTCTTCCTTTTAGTGATGTCAAAGACTACAGGGGTTTCCATACTTGTTGATTTCTTAAATAGGGTTTTACTAGAGTTCTAAAATGACGCGTCCATGCTAGGGTTTCATTTCAACTTCAACTCATTTTTCTAACCAACCAACGGTTATCCTTCAACACTTTAATGCTCATTTCTCTGGTGCTCTCTGAATGTTCAATCTCAAATGAAAAGTGAAGATATAAGATCTTTTACTGACTTATATATAAGTTACTGCATTTAATGCTTGTTGTCGTAACGTAATTTCCATTGAGAATTTCAATCTTTGTTTTTTTTGAAGTAAAAACTATGCGTCCATGCATATTTGATCAATTTGTGGCCAAGTACATGAATCCATAGGCACATACTTAGAGGTGAGTATACCAGACATGCAGGGTTTTAGAGCTTGAATAGCTCCTCCTATGACCATGAGGGTCATCTAACCAGAAGTAGAAGTTGCGTCCACTATTGATGCATCTACTACCTTATTAACATCATCATCTTTCTTTACTTCAACCCATATTTTATCTGAATCTTTTGTAGCTTTTAAAAACTTGACTTCTCCAGATTCTTCAAATAATGATCCTTTAGGCTTTTCTTGTCTTTGTGTTCTGGATCTGAAAAACCTTGAGATATGTCCAACTTTGTTGCATGAGTGAAAAATTATTGGAGGTATATTGATACTATTTACCATGCTACAATGCTTGGCTATGAGTCCATTATAATTACATATCTGACATGTAATGTTCTGATATTTTCTCTGATTGTATTGAGTTAGGTTTCTTTGGTTCTGTTGTGATTGATTTCTCTGACTAGTTCTACAATGTATAGCCCTATGACCAAATTTATTACAAGAATAACAATAGCCATTGAAGAGTCTTACCTCTTTACAATCTCTTACTAGATGTCCATGCTTGTTACAGGCATAACAAGTTCGGTTAACTATCTTGTGTTCATCTTTAGATGATTCTCCTCTAGCTTCTGCAAGATTCTGAGTAGCCTTTACTTCTGTAGAGTTTTCTTTTACTTTCTTACTTTCTTGTATTGTATTGATTTCACTTTGTGATACATTGTATCCAACACCAGTAGTATCTTCTCTTATCTTTTATGCATAGAGTTGTGATTGAATTAGATCAAAACTTGTGTGTAGATTTTCAATATGATTCTTTGCTTCTGTCAATTCAGATTCTATCTTTTTCTTGATGTTTTCCAACTCCAAGATCTTCATATTTGCTTGCATAAGCTCTTCATCTAATTGTTTACTTTCTTTGGTCTTTTCTTCAATAGATGTTAGTCTATCTATTATCCATTCATTTAGATCTTCAATCTTGTCCTTCAGATCAATCTTTTCATAGAGCAATCTTTCAAATTGTTTCTTAATTTTTTGATAAGCATTTGGGAGCCATCAAATTTTAGTTTTAGTTCTTCATTTTCTTTTTTAGATTTGTCAAGATCATCAAGGGTTGCTTCAAGATTCTTTTTCAGATGTTTCACTTCTACTAAATCCATGATCTCCTCAAGTGGTTAAACTTTCTTTCAGAGGACCATAGCTCTGATACCAATTGTTAGAAACACTGAGAGGGGGGGTGAATCAATGTTTATCAATTATATTTATTTCAGAAACTTGAAACTTAAATCAAATAGATAAAAAATGAAGCATAACACAATGACACATAACATGATATATTTACGGGGAAGCCTTGATTAGAGGAAAATCTCAGTGGGAATTAGTACCCACAAATTATTGTACTAGTCTTATGAACTTGTTAGAGTTCCTTTGCCCTGTTGGGAGTAGTATTTATAATGCAAGTACAATGACCTTGTTAGGAGTCTTTACAAAACCCTGTTAAAGGTGAATGGCTCACTTCTAGAGCTCACTACCCAATAGGATGAAAGCTACAACCTTTAGATAATAGATATACACTATATCAAAAGATGAACTATTGTTATGACACTATTGTCTGATTAGTTTCATTTATGCGTTGATGCTCTAATCTCTTAAAGAGATCTATCTCATACTAATTTGTTTATACTTTTCTTCTAGATATATTTTTTGCATATATTCCACTCTTACACTTAATACAACATTGCATGTTAAGTATATATACATGCCTGAATAGACGCGACCAAAAACAAGACCTTAGTCGGCCCAAAATCAACATAAACAACGCTTTCAAATGAGTTGGCTTAAGCATATTTACATGAGTGTTAAAGACATAATTAAAAAAATAATACAATAGACACATGTCCATTACAAAACAAAATATAATAAAAATCTGAAGTCGGCTTCATGCTCTATTTTCTGAACTGCTAGGGGCACTTGAACTTCTTGTAACTTCTCTATACTGTCATATCTTACCATGCGTGTATAGACTAAGCTTAATAACATATCATGAAGCTTTAGTACAAAGGTGCATAGTTTGACTCAATCATATGCATGTGAGTTGGTGCTCTAATCAACTGTATATCTCTATTTTATTATGTTTTCTATACTTAACCAAATTTTGATCTTCAAAGTTTGTGAACTCACTTGTCAAAACTTCATATGACTTTGTTTCTATAATGACAACACAAAAATAGTCATATAAACCTTGAGTGTCAACTTGCCAACAAATATTTAGTACAAGGCTAAGGAATATTAGAAAAGAAGACAAAAATTTTTTATAATTGGAGATGAAGTCATGGTTTCATTGAGAAAGGAGAGATTTCTAGTGGGAACATATAATAAGTTGAATATGAAGAAACTTGGTCCATGCAAAATCTTGAAGAAACATGATTCATGAAATGCTTATAAAGTAGAGTTTCCGAGTGATCTTAATATTTCACCTATGTTTAATATTTCAGATTTGATAGAGCCTCAAGAAGGAAAAATGAAAGATGAAATAGTAGAAGCATAGTGGAATATTCCTACACCTACTTCAACTACAAAAGAGATAGAGGATATCTTGGATAGTCATGTGGGTATAAGCACAAGAAACAGTAAATATGAAGAGTACTTAATCAAATGGAAGGGATGACATGTTGAAGATTCATCATGGCTATTGAAGGAAGAGGTTGAATGTTTGAAGATGATAAGTTGATTATCACCGAGTTGCAGAAAGTAAATGCAAGACATTAAATCAGTTAATGTATTGTATAGTCATTGATGTTAGCTTGATATTTTATGATTGGTCATACACATATTGTCATAGACTTCAGGAAACCAAAGAGATAAAATTTATGTTATCGGTAAACATAAAAAGCCAGTGTACACCGAGTGATAGTAAACACCAACAAATAGAGAACCCCAAGACGTCACAGTGTATATCGAGCACCGCAAAACTGAGCATAACTAAAGTGGTCACCAAGGAAAACTGAATTTGATGCTCGAGGAAAACTAGAGTCAATGAGTGAGCAAACTAAGAGTTGGTCACCAAAGTAAACTAGAGTGAGAAAGTGACAAAACACTTAGCTGGCAGGAGCTATATTTAGAGTTAACTGATTGATTTATTTATTTCCATCGATTAGATAAACTAAGGATAAGAAGAAAATTTAAAGCATAGATAACAAGGAGAGATTTTTGGAATAAAACTAAATAAAAGCTTTAAAGATTAAAGCAATGCATGGTGAGATTTGCAGATCAAGAAAGCAATCTACGTCAAGAACAACAAAGACAAGGAGATTGAAATGATGAAATCATGTCTATATAAAGAGACAAGTAATGCATTATGAAATGAGGAATGTTTAATATAATTCTGGAGAAGATAGAAGTCTTCATGAAAATATGATCATACACTTGGAAGAACAAAGCCAAGAATTCTGCAAACACCGAGCAACAGAGAAGAAACAACATTCACCGAGCAGAAAGAAAGAAAGACGGGGAGCAAAGGAATTGAAGAAAATATTGATTAGAGAGGTATTATGGACTAACAATAGATCTAAAAATCTACAACTTAAAGTTGTATTGTTGAACAAATCATTTACTATTTCAGTTTAACCATTGATTTAGAAAATCTCTTAACCGAGTGGGATTTAACCATCCTTATTGTATTGAGATACTCAAGAGTATCAAAAGGTTTCTCATGTTTATAGCATATTGAATGCTAGGTAAAATGAAAAACTATTAGTTTTGAATCCTCTAACAAGGTTTCACTTAATAGTGTGTTTGTACCTTTAATAGTGTTGGCTATTCACCGAGCTCACTTCAGAAGAGTGAAAATTTTGGGTTACCGTCCCAAGTGGTTTATCCCTTAATAGGGTTTCAACTTTAAAATCTAAGTGTAAAATATGTATATGGTTCATTTATATGATGTTTTTCCTTACACACTACTAAACTGGATTGGTTGGTAAACACTAAGTTTAATTGCTGCTACTCGGTAAAGCTTAGGGAAAAGATAAATAGTATACTAACCGAGCAGTACATGTTTGTGAAAGTTATTTAAGGAATTCATCTTGAAGGACTAAAAATAGATGAGGGTAATTATATTTGAGATATATATATATATATATATATATATATATATTGTTGATAATTAGATTAATTGGTTAGGCCACTAATTCACCTCCCCCCCTCTTAGTTATTCCAACAATTGGTATTAGAGCTAGTGTGCTTGGAAGAGAGTTTAAAGACTCAAGCTAAAGATCACAAGATTAGTAAAAGGGATGTGCCTAAGTTGAACATGGACAACTTTGCATCATAGAAAAGTAGGATAAGACTCCATCTATCAGGTATTGGAAATGATGTCACACAATACTTGGATACTGAATATATTGCACTAATAGGACCTCTGAATGTTGATCAATTGAGATAAAAATATGAACACAATTCTATGATGATATAACTTGCTTCTTCACTATCTTATGTTTAATTTTAAGATGTCAAGACATGCACCACTACAAATAAAATGTGGGACAAACTCAAGATAGTATATGGAGGAGATACAAATGTGGTGAGAGATAAAGTTGAAAGCCTAAGAGGAAAGTTCGATGACCTAAGAATGAAAGAAGGAGAGAACATAACTCAGTACAGTAGAAGAATCAAAGAGGTTGTTAATGCTATTTGAGGAGTAGGAGGTGTACTTGAAGAAGAAACAATGGTAAGTAAAATTCTGAGAACCTTACTGCATGTTTATGCTATTAGAGTATTTGCAATTCAAGAAATGAGAGCAGTAGAAAATAACAATGTTACTCTTGATAGTTTGATTGGTAGACTTATTTCATTTGAGATGAATAACTATGAAAATAGTGTATTACCACCTATTGAGGTTGCATTCAAATCTTCTCTAAAAATAAGTAAATCAATTCATAAACACACTATGTGAAATGATAGAAAAAGTGATAGTGATGAATAAGAACTTGATGAAATTGAAGCACTAATGGATAGAAGATTACAGAGAGGTAAAGGTAGATACAAAGGTAAATTACCATTGGTCTATTTTAATTGAAAATAAATTGGACACTTTGCTGCTAGATGCCCTAACAAGAGAAAAGATGAAAGAAACAATGAAGGATCTTATGAAAAGAACTTTGATAAAAGTGATCACCGAGACTACAGAAGAAACTGACAATCTGATAGAAGATATAACCGAGACTACAAGGACAAAGGCAATAAGGATTGTTACCTGGTTGAGAACAAAGCTGAGAATACTGACACCAAATCTGATGAAGATGTTGAGGTAGTATTTATTTCTATGAAGGATGATTCAGATGAAGAAGAAAGGTATGTTGAAATTGCACTCATATATAAAGTTAGAAAAAATGATGTCTAGATTATTGATAGTGGTTGTACTCACCACATGATTGGATATAAAGAAAATTTTGAAACTTTTGAATATTATAATGGTGGATGAGTAAGAATTGGTAATAACTCACCTTGTGCAGTTGAAGGTTAAGGACCCATCATGTTGAATAATCTGATCATATGTGAAAATGCATATTGGGTGAAAGTACTTAACTATAATCTATTAAGTGTTTCACAACTAAACAAAATAGGTCACCGAGTTGCATTTGAGAACAAAAAGGAAAAGATCTATAATGAAATAAGAATGTTGATATGTACTAGTGAACAAACAAAAGGTAACCTATTTTATCTTAATAAGATTGAGACCACTTGTTTATTGGATAGAAATGAAGACATTTGGTTGTGTCATAAAAGATTATGTCATGTGAATTTTGAAAACATGGTTAGGATAAGAAAGAAAAGAAAAGTAAGAGGCTTACCGAGCATGTCAAAGCTCGACCATGTCATGTGTAAGAATTATCAAAAATGAAAAATGGAAAAGTCTATTTTCAAGAGAAAAAACTACACATATAATGCTATTCTAGAGTTATTCCATACTGATTTATGTGGACCAATGAGAACAAAGAGATATTATGGTGATAGATACTTCATTCTATTTGTTGATGACTATTCTAGGATGATGACTGTCATGTTCTTAAAAGAGAAATAAAAAGCATTTAAGATGTTTAAATGGTTTAAGGATATGGTTGAAAAATAAAGTGGAAAATTACTAAAATGTTTAAGATTAGATAGAGGAGGAGAATTTATTTCTGATGAATTGACTAACTTTTGTAATGAGCATGGAATCACAAGACAGGTTTCTACACCAAGAACACCACAACAAAATGGGATTGCTGAAAGAAGGAACAAATCAATTATTGATTGTGTCTTGATGATTGAAAAAGGCATCACACAAACATTCTAGAGAGAAGCTATAAGTATTTCTATCTATAAACTGAACTGACTTCGATTGAAGAAAGACACCAATAAGACACATTATTGTAATCACCTAAAAATGGCCACATAAACCCTAGACCCCCAATCTCAACAATTAATCAAGAAACCCTAATCTTGATTACCCTAAGTCCTAAATCAAACAAGAAATTCAACGAATTCAAACTGATTTGACCTAAACCCTAGGTCCTAATTATTCATCTTACTTGATTAATTAATTAGTTCCTAAAATCACATTACATTGGCAAATAAACATTATACTATTATTTAATTGATATTCTTACATATTAATTAAATAAAAATTACAAAATTGTCAATTAAATAAAAAAGGAATTAAATTAATTATAAAAACATAAATGTGCATCCAAAATCAATTAATTTATCAAAAATGCATATGACATCATGAAATCCAGTTAATTGATTTATCAAAATGGAAACAATCCAGTTCCACTCAGTTAACTGATTCTCCACTGTTTATCATTTTGGAAATATTTCAGTTAGCTATGAACTAATTTTGGACGTTTCCAAAATAACTGATCAGTCAGTTTAGTCAACTAACTCTCTCGACCAATCAAATCACTTGCACATGGATTCTTCTTCTTCAATCGAATCTGCCCCACTCTTTTTGTTCGATCTCGAGTGTCGATTCAAGAGAGATTTCTATAAAAGAGAAACTCTTTTCCCTCACAAAGGATCCCAAACTTTCTTCTAATGTTATTATGCTACATTTTCATCTTAACAATCTTGCATTCTTAGCATTTATTTAATATTGTTGTTTACTTTTATTCAAGCATGCAAACATAAATTTAGAACACACTTTCAATTTGGGTTTAAAATTGAATATCTCACATTTCAATTGGTGTTCTAAAACTGAATTCTAACTAGCTTAGATTAACAACAATCTACATTTGCATTTGTATTTAGATTAATTAGTAGTTTAATCTCAGCATATATATTTTAAATCCTTCGTTTAGGTTAGTGTGTAGTCACTAATCTTGCAATGATCTGAGAGCAAGCTCATACTCTTGCCTTCTAGAAGGCAACAGGTTGACTCTTTCACACATGCAGGATGAATGAATCCATATTCATTCCTGTATGCAGCCAAAGTAAAATGACCATGTTGAAGTGTACTACTAAATCAGAGGCCCACATTTAGCTAGCACATTTCTAGCACCCACCGTGGGAAGAGTTCAATTGAAGAAAGACACCAATAAGACACATTATGAGCTATGGTATGGATACACACCAAATGTAAGTTACTTTAGAATTTTTGGAAGTTAATTTTATCTATTGAAAGATGATAGAAATAGAAAGCTTGACTCCAAAATTGATGAAGGAATATTTCTAGGATATTCTACAAAAAGAAGAGCTTATAAATGTCTTAACAAATCCTCTAACAAAATCATTGAAAGTGAGAATGTCAAAGTGGATGAATTTGCTGAGAAAATGACGAGGAAAGAAGAAAGGAATCGAAGGACTACAACAGATTTTTCTATAGTGAAGAACCTGACACCTTGTCCGAGCAACAGTGTAACGCTACCAAGCATCAAAATAATGCAACCGAGCATCAGGTTGCACATACTGAGAATCAAGAAAATGATTACAATGGGGACTTAAGTGATGATGATCACAATGAAGATCAAAATGATGATCAGAATGATGAATAGAGATATGAAACTTTACTTGCTAGATATGTCAGAAGACACCATCTATAGGACCAAATCATTGGAGACAAAAGAGCTGGAATGAGAACAAGAAGTAAGTCACTTAACACTAGATGTTTGATTTGTGATTTTGAGCCTAAATCTGTTAATACTACACTTGAGAATAAAGAATAGGTTAGTGAATTGAATGAAGAGATTAAACAGGTTGAGAAGAACAAAACATGGACATTTCTACCTAGATCAAGTGACAAAAATGTCATTGGCACCAAATGGATCTTCAGAAAAAAACTGAATGAGAATGGAGAAGTCACAAGGAACAAAACAAGACTGGTATGCAAAGGGTATGCACAAGAAGAATGTATTGATTATGGAGAAAACTTTGCACCTATTTCTAGGCTAGAAGGAGTAAGAATTATACTTGCTTATGCTACTTTAAAAGGATTCAAAGTATACAAAACGGATGTAAAATCTGCATTTGTGAATAAGATACTAGAAGAGGAGGTATACATTGAACAACTTGAAGGGTTTGTTGATCCTGACAAGAGAAAAATGGTTTGTAGACTACAAAAATCCTTGTATGAATTGAAACAAGCACCAAGAGCATGGTATGAAAGACTTCACTCTTATCTCATTAATATTGGAGTTTTCAGAACAAGTGATAACAGTAATCTATATTTGAAAGGAGATACTGATGATAAGATTTTGATTGCTAAGATATTTGTTGATGATATCATATTTGGAGGAAATGATATGCTATGAAAATTATTTGTTGATGAAATGAGCAAAGAGTTTGAGATGTCAATGTTTGGAGAGATCTAATTTTTTCTTGGTCTACAGATTCTACAACAGGATGCAAGAATCTACATCACACAATCCAAATACATCAAAGAAGTTCTAAAGATATTCAAAATGGAGGACTTCGTACCAGTTGGAACACCGATGGAAATCAAATGCAAATTGACAAAGGAAGACAAGACAACTGAGCTAAATCAGACCTTATCAAGATCTATGATTGGAAAACTAATGTATGTTGTACATACTAGACCAGATATAGCACATGAAGTTGAAATAGTTGCAATATTCTCTGCTAATCCCAAGGAATCATACATGACTATTGTCAAAATAATTTTGAGATATCTGAAGAATATATCGAGGACTATGGTTTGTGGTATAATAAAGAAGGGAAATTTGAGCTACAAGTTTATACCGATGTTGATTGGGGTGGAAACATAGTTGATAGAAAGAGAAAAATAGGAAGATAATTATTTATGGGTGACAGACTTATCACATGGATAAGTAAAAATCAAGAATGCATTTCACAATCAATTGTAGAAGCAGAATATGTGGTTGCTGCTGCAAATTTCTCTAACATTGCATGGATCAAACAATTGCTGAAATGTATGAATATGGAAATTATTGATCCAGTGATAATCTATTGTGATAATACTAGTGCTATAAACATCTCAAAGAACCCTGTAATTCATGCTAAGAGAAAGAGGTGATACTGGAATATGTGCAATCCAAAGAACAATTAGCAGACTAATGTAACTACAAGCCTTTCTCACAACCCTAACTTCTCTTAGGGTCTACTATAGGCCTCTTCTCTACCCTAACTTGGGTTCTTTACTAACCCTAACTTCCAAGGATAATTTCCTCAAGACCCTTTGCCAATTCAGCTTGAGTACACCAACAAAAAAAACTCCAACATGCACTCTTACTCCTTACTATGCAATTTATGACCCCGTGGATGGGATAAAAATTACACCAAGGATTTTTTTAGTGGAAATTCTTTGCCAATTGGTGAATATGTCCCATCAAGCATATAGAATTTGGTGAAAAAATCCATAGTGTTCTATTTGACCGGTTCGCCCAGATTTTATAAAAGACATATTAATTGGTCAGGTTGTTCGCCCATTTATCTATTGTATATTTACTAATATTCGCCACGGATTAAGGAAGGGATATTTATCAAGGATTGCCATTTTCCAAAGTCCCATTATCCCAAGTTAAAATTTTATTTGCACTAGGACCCAATTCACCATGCATCGTAATTCACTGTGTCCCAAATTCCCGCCCTATTCGCCTAGTCAATTACTTGGAATTACGTGGGGTTCACCAAATATTAGTTTTTATCATATGCAAATGTCGTCCCCTTTGCCAAAATTTGAAATAAGCATTTGTATATAAGGATAGTTTCAAGAGATTTAGGAGTACAAAAAATTAGTTGATTCTGAGCTAACAATTACCTTCGGTAGCGAACCAGAAAGACTACGAGTCCTTAGTATCTTATAATTATTCAAGTAAAATTTTATTGCAGCCTTAATTTGTTGGAGATGTCACAGTCAAAGTTAAACAGGAAGAGGTCTATTAAAGTTGGAGAATCTGGAGATGTCCAAGAGAGGCCAATGAAATGCAGAAAAATATCTTCATACTTTTGTAGGGGTAGACACAATGGTCATGGTGTTGGTCAAAGTGAGGAAGGTACATCATCAGAGGAACCTGTACAACTTCAAGGTTATCAACTTACATAGAATTCTATTCAACAAATTGGGGAACCTAAAGTTTTAGAACCTGATATCTCTCATGAAGATGACCTTGAAGATGAATTTCAAGTAAATAACTAGTACCAGGATGAATCGATCGACTTCAGTGATGATGATGTTTCAATTAATAGTAACACTAAAGGGAGTGGAAAATCAAAAGAAAAAATAGATCGTTAATGGGAGATGTCTAGGAGAATTAAATTTGATTGGGCAGAAAAGTATCCATTCATTGAACCCATGGACAATCCAATTGTAGGTGAGCCACCAGTAGAATGCAGATGTACGATTTGTAGTTGGAAGTATAAAAAAGAAAAGTGGTTGCAGCTTAAATTAGACACCATAGAGAAACATATTGGTAAGGTTTATGAAACCTCAACTGTAGATGGAAGGGAAATAAAAGTGGTAAGATATAAAACAAAGGAGCAATGTCAACATCAAAGGTACGCTGAGGAATATTATTTGTTTCAAAAATTTAAGACGAAGCCTGGTGAAGTTCAAGGTTCTATTAATGCTATTTTTGCAAAAGCAAGTGAAGTAGAAGAACGCAGAAAAGTTGTTCAAATAAGTAATGCTTTCCATATTTTTAGCAGAGGGTGTCCAATGACAAACTATCTAGAAATGAGTGATTTGTTACACTTTCTAAAAGTTCCTAACTATCCTATCACTCATTGGTCAATAAACAGTGGATGGGAATGGGAAAGTTGTATTGCCTAGGTTGAAATAGAGGATGTATAGAGAAAAATAAAAGAGTCAAAATTTATTGCATTATCCTTAGACAAAGTTATTGTAGTAGATAATATGTCATGGGTATACATGCATGTTTATACTATACGAAATAATGTCCGCCAACCACATCTACTAACTGTTGCAAAATTGAGGGACAATGCGACATCAGAAACTTTATTTCAATTAGTAAAGAGCCATTTAATTGAATATGGAGCTATGGATGAATTGACAATAGCGAAGAAGTTGATCTGTGTTGGAGTGGATGGAGCTTCAGTAATGCAAGGTCAAAGGAATGGTCTTTGCACAAAGATGCAGGATTCTTGTTCACCATATGTTGTTGGGATTCACTGTATGGCCCACAGGATGAATCTTGCTTATAGAGTTGTGAAGAAGTTTCCTTTAGTAAACAAGGTTGAAGATTTAGTAAGAGAGTTGTACTCATATTTTTGTCAAAGTCCTATACATTTTAGGGAATTTCAGCACTTTGCTCATGGAATTACCGATGGAAACAAGCTTCTAAAAGATGTTGATACCAGATGGATCTCTTTGGATGGGCCAGCGCATCGAGTTTTTTCCAAATATCAATCTTTGATTGGACTTATGTACGAAAATTGTGACAATGTAGAAAATCAGAGATGTCGCGACCTACTTCGAAGGTTAAGAAATATAGAGACACTTTTGACTTTAGGATCTCTTCTTCCCATGCTAGAAGAAATGATGTTCATTATGAAAAAATCCCAAAAAAGAGCCATGTATATTGCAAAATATTCTACTTTGCATAAAATGTCATGCCAAGTCCTTGATAATCTTTATCGAAATGACCCAAATTTATCCAATGAAAAATTTCATCACTAGAGGAAACTAACAAATTTGGACAATCCTGATAATTATTTAAAGATCATTGAAAATGGAGATTTGTGTGTTTGTGTAAGGGGATTTCAAATACCAATGTACTACAGTGCCCCAAAGAAGCAAGCTACAAGAGTTACAAGGGAAGAGTTTACCATGATCATCGAGTCTATAGAAGCTAATGCAAGGGACATAGCCTATAAAGTTTCCTCTGAAATAAGATCCTGATTCCCATATGAACAACTGCTTGAGGCCATGGAAATTGTGTTTCCTCAATATTGGCACTTAAACTC
>MU224952.1:252142-269041 GCA_018584345.1 Thuja plicata | reverse complement strand
ATATATATATATATACAACTAGAGTAATTTGAGAAGTGGCCTTGTCACATATCAGGTGTGAAGAGGGAAACCTATTGGAATAACTAAGAGGGGGGGTGAATCAGTGGCCTCAAAAACTAATCCAATTATCAACCAAATATATATTGTCACACCTAATATGTGACAAGGTCACTTCTCAAATATTGTCTAGTTTTTCAATAAGGGCTATCTTTGGGTAGAGTTACTATTTTTGGCATGTTTACAATTTTTATTATGTTGTTCATTTGAGATTAGATTGTTCCATTTACTTCCCTAGAGGTTCATTTTGGATATATATGCCCACCAGTAAAGTGTCATGAAAAGATCAAGTCTGGTTTTGTAGATATTGAAATTTCTATCTTGGCGAGGTGGTACAAAAACTATAAACTCAGTTCTGAAGGCCTTAGATGGTCCAAAAGGAAGTCAAACTTTGATCAATTTTCTCTTTGCAAGCCTAGGGTTGTAGAGTACATTATGTAATTTATGAAATAAGGTCATAACAAACAATCGACTAAATGATTCACTAGTTATGGCTTTTATAAGTTGGGCCATCAGGTCTCAAGTTTCAATACAAAAGGAAGAGAGAAAATTCACAAAAGGTGGGAAATTGAACCGTTGGAATCCAAAATGGGGAAAATCTACTTTCCAAAACATCCTAAGGCAGTTAAATGTGTTACTTATATAGCGCTAAAGGGGGATTTTAGAGGGTAGTTCCATAAGTTTAGATTTTTCCTCTGTCTTGCAGATTATTGTAATGAAAATGCCCATGTGGTTGTAGCATGTTATTATTATGAATATTGTAATGTCATTTAATTGAAGATAATAGAAAGAAAGTGTTTTTGTTCTTGTCATTGTTATGTTCTTTCTATTTATTTATTTATTTCCATGTTGTGTTGTGTGTATTTGGTTGAATAAGTGGAGTACCCTTTACCAAAAAATCTCCAAATAAAACTCCAAGCTCCATTCAAATAGCATAAGAAAAAATCTTCAAATCCCATAAAAGCTCCAAAAATTAATCCAAAAGGAAAGCATAAGAATTCCCAAAAGAATACACGAAAACACATACACACACACACACACACACACACACACACACACACACACACATATATATGTTAGTAATAACTAAGAAGAGGGGTGAATCAATGGCCTCAAAAATATTCCAATAATTGACCCAAAAACTTATTACCACAATATTAAGCCTCTAGTTATCTTCAGTCCTATAAGATGAATGCCTCCAAATACTTTTATCAAATTACTACTGCTCAAATTGCTTTGTAAAACCTTCTATTGTATGTTTATCAAATAGCAGTCTGTTAATTTACCAAAAGACAGTAAATTATCTAGAGTATACCAATCAATCCAATTAAGTCAAGCGTAATAAAAAACACTAAAGTAATGACTCATAAACACATTGACACATGGATTTATAACGTGGAAACCCTGTTAAGGGAAAAACCACTTGGGACCAGTAACCCAAAATTTTCACTCTTCTAAAGTGAGCTCTATGAAGAGCCAACCTATTAAAGGTTACAAACACACTGTTAGGTTTGACCTTGTTAGAGGATTTAAAATTTTATTTTATCACTTGATATCGAGCACCTCTATGCTACCATCTTTGATCAAACACTCACTTGGCCTATCAATTGGTATCTGGCATCTCATGCTATCTTCATGATCAAACTTTTTGATATTCCTTGGGATGTATCTCAATATAGAAAGGATCTTTAAATCCTACTCGGTTAAAAGACTTTTTGAATCAATGGTTAAACTGAAACAGTATGATCTGTTAACATACAACTTATACTTGCATATTTTTAGATCTATTGTAATCTCATAAAACTATTCTAATCAATATATCTAAGTTTTTACCTTTTCTCCACTTTGGTTCTACTTAGTGATGTTGTGCTCTATTTCTCGGTGTCCATAGAATACTTTAGCTCTTTCCTCAGCTTGTTGATCAGGACTGTATGAAGTTTCTCTTCATCAGTTTCTCTTTAGCATCCTCTTTCTATTCATTCACCCACCACAATTAATAATTAATTGAGTTGTCTCTTTATAGACATGATATCACAGTTGTTAGGTTCTTGATCTTGGCATGATCCATAATTATTTCCAATTAGATTTATAGAAAAACCCTTTTTTATCTCATAGAGATCTTCTTTCCAACTGGACAAAAAAACTTTAAATCCATTACTTATCTCTAGCTTTATCTTGTTGATGAAAAAAAAGATAACTACTAGTTAAGTCTATATATAGCTCTGTCGGCTAGATATTTTGTCATTTCTAAACTCAAGTTAATTTCGGTGTTTAACTCTTTGATAGATTTGGTCAACAACTTTGTTCTCCTCGGGCTTCTCCGTCGGTTTTCACTATGTTTCCAGTCATCGGTTTCCTTGTGATTCTACTCGTCGGTAATGCTCATCTGTGTTCTTTCTCAGGAAACATTGTAACTTAACTTTTGGTGATCTCTTTCTGTTGGTGTCCACTGACCATCAGTGTTTGAAGTTACATTGTGAATGCTTGTCTTTTATGCATTACTGAAAGCATAATCTTTATCTCTTTGATTCTCTAAAGTCTTTGACACTTTTATTATAACTGATTAGATTATATCAATTTGACATCAATGACAATACAATCCATTAACTGATTTGATTTCTTACATTATCTTTCTACATTTCGGTGATCAACTTAACATCTTCAAACATTCAATCAGTTACTTGCCATCAATCTCTCCCTTTGGAATTGATGGAAACATACTATATTATCATACTATACTATTACTAAT
Source organism: Thuja plicata (assembly GCA_018584345.1). Lineage (NCBI taxonomy): Eukaryota > Viridiplantae > Streptophyta > Pinopsida > Cupressales > Cupressaceae > Thuja > Thuja plicata. The sequence goes on along the minus strand of MU224952.1, from coordinate 266,235 downwards.
ACAATATGAAATATAACAGTTTCATCAAGCTTTATTATTGTAACTATTACAAATTTCTGGCTCTCGGTAAGCTCAAAAATAGCTTGGATTTGTTTCTTGCAGAATGGTGGTCTTCAATCTTTAATCCCTTCACTGGATAGATGTATCATCTGATATGTGCTCCACCTTGAGTGTTCCTCTTCTTGATAATCTCTTTTTTCTTTGACAACAATCTTTCTCTTTGTCTGAACTCTCTCCCTTTGTTACTTCTCTCCCTTAGATGGATATTTCATATGTAATCAAATTCTCTCCCTTAGAATATTGATTAATTCTTCCTTCTTATTCTCAGGAACTTATCTTCATGGATAATGATATAATCTCTTCATTTATCATATATCTCCCTTTATGTGATATGGAATCATGTCTCCTTTTGATAATGAGATCATCTCTCCCTTTGTATGATAAAGAATATCTCTCACTGATGATAATTCTCCCTTATGATAATGAGATATTTCTCTCCCTTTGACAACAATGCCAAATAAAAATACTTCTCCTTGATTTATCATCTATATCATGTTCCTTTCCTTTGCATAATATATTCATTGAATTTCACTATCCATCAGCATTACAATGTCACTGGTGTTCGGTGCATACTTGTACCTTATTGTGTACAGATGTATCTATTGTTGTTCTTCTCATTGTTTGCATCAACATGAATGATCTTCAGATTTGATATAGGCTGATGCAACCTCCTAGTCAGCTTACTGACCGATAGACAAGGGTTGGACCCCTAGTCCCTGTCTCAAGTACTCAAAAGTATTGTTCGGTAATGGCTTGGTGAATATATCAGCTAGTTGTTCCTTTGATTTAACATATTCTAGTGTCACTTCCTTTGCTTGCACTTTTTCTCTAAGATAGTGATACTTCATAGCTATGTGTTTAGTCTTAGCATGCATGACTGGATTCTTAGAGATGTTGATTTCACTTGTATTATCACAATATATAATTACTAGCTCAAGAATCTTCATATGCATACCATCTAGTAATTGTTTGATCCATGCAATATTGGAGAAATTTTAAGAAACAACAACATACTCTGCTTCTGCAGTAGACTGAGAGATTCATCCTTGCTTCTTGTTGATCCATGTGACAAGTCTGTCACCCATGAAAAATGCTCCTCCAGTTGTGCTCTTTCGGTCATCAATGTTTCCAGCCCAATCAACATCTGTATAGACTTGTAGCTCAAATTTTCCTTCTCTTTTTTACCATAAGTCATATTCCTTGGTGTTCTTCATATATCTCATAATTCTCTTTATAGCAGTCATATGTGATTCTTTGGGATTAGCAGAGAATCTTGCAACTATTCCAACTGCATGTGATATATCTGGTCTGGTGTGAACAACATACATTAGTTTTCCAATCATTGATATATATAAGGTTTGATTTACCTCATTAGATTTGTATTCTTTGGTCAGCTTACATCCAATAGCCATAGGTGTTCCAACTGGTTTGGAATCTTCCATCTTGAATATCTTTAGCACTTCCTTAATGTATTTGGACTCAGTGATGTATATGCCTGCATCTTGTTGAAGAATCTGTAGACCAAGAAATAATTTGATCTCTCCAAACATAGACATTTCAAATTCCTTGCTCATTTCATTAGCAAATGATTTGCATAAAAATTCATTTCCCCCAAAAATGATATCATCAACAAAAATTTCAGCAATCAGAATATTACCATCGGTATCTTCTTTTAAGTATAGATTGCTATTTTCACTTGTTCTAACAAATTTTATGCTAATGAGATATGAGTGAATTATTACATACCAGGCTCTTGGTGCTTGTTTCAATCCATATAAGGCCTTATGTAATTTACATACCATGTTTCCCTTGTCTGGATCAACACACCCTTTTGGTTGTTCAATGTATACCTCTTCTTCCAGTATTCCATTTAGGAATGCATATTTGACATCCATCTGGTATACCTTGAATCCTTTATATGCAGCATAAGAAATTAGTATTCTAACTCCTTCTATTCTAGCAATAGGTGCAAAGGTTTCTCTGTAATCAATTCCTTCTTCTTGTACATATCCCTTGCATACTAACCTTGCTTTATTTCTTGTGACTTCTCCATTCTCATTCAGCTTGTTTCTGAATATCCATTGGGTACTGATGGCATTCTTGTCATATGGTCTCGGTACTAGTGTCCATGTATTGTTCTTCTCAATCTATTTTATTTCTTCACTCATTGTACTAACCCATTCTTCATTCTCAAGTGCAGTGTTAATAGATTTAGGCTCAAAATCACAAAGTAAACATATGGTGTTTAGTGACTTACTTCTTGTTCTTGTTCTAGCCTTCTTGTCTCCTATGATTTGGTTTTGTGGATGATGTCTTCTGACATACTTGGAAATTTTAGGTTCAGCTTTGTGTTCATCATTATGATCATCTTCTTCACCTTCATTTTCATCTCCATTATTCAGAACATCATTTTGAGGATTATCTTAATTTTTGGTAATTGCAGCCTGATGCTCGATTGCAATGTTCTGATTCTCAGGAGCGACAAACTGTTGCTCGGGTAGAGTGTCAGGTTCTATATAAAAAAACCTATTGCAGTCCTCTGGTTCTCTTATGCTTTCCTTATCATTCTTTTCTATAAATTCATCTATTTTCACATTTTCACTTTCAATGATTTTGTTAGATGACTCGTTAAGACACTTATAGGCCTGGCTTTTGGTTGATTACCCTAGAAAGATACCTTCTTCACTTTTGCAATCAAGTTTTCCATTTCTTTTATCCTTCAAAATATAACATTGACTACTAAAGATTTTGAAGTTACTTACATTGGGTGTATGACCATACCAAAGCTCATAGGGTGTCTTCTTTGTGTCCTTCTTCAATTGTACTCTATTTAATGTGTAGACAATAGTACTAACATCTTCCCTCTAGCAAGTTTGAGTGATGCTTTTCTCAATCATTAGTGTTCTTGCACAGTCAACAATTGATATGTTTCTCCTTTCAGCAATTCCATTTTGTTGTGGTGTTCTCCGTGTAGAAACCTTTCTTTTAATTCCATGCTCATTGAAATAGTTAGTGAATTCTTCTAAAGTAAATTCCCCTCCTCTATCTGACCTTAAGCATTTCAATTTATTATCACTTTTTTTTTCCTACCATTTCTTTATACCATTTAAACATCTTAAATGCTTCTGATTTATCTTTTAAAAATATGACTGACATCATTCTAGATAAATCATCAACAAAGAGAATAAAATACCTATCTCCATAGTAGCTCTTTGATCGTATGGGTCCACACAGATTTGTATGGAATAATTCTAGAATTGTAGTAGATGTATGGGTTTTACTCTTGAAACTAGACTTTTTCATCTTACCTTTTTGACAATTCTTGCACATGATATGCTTGGGCTTAGTCATTGTTGGTAAGCCTCTGAAATTCCTTTCTTTTCTTATCATTATCATGTTGTCAAAGTTCACATGACACAACCTTTTGTGCCACAACCATATGTCTTCATTTCTAGCCATCAAACAAGTGGTGTTAGTGTCATCAAGATAGAAAAGGTTACCTTTTGTCTGCTCACCTGTACCAATCAACCTTCCTGATTCATTGAAGATCTTTGCCTTCTTATTTTCAAATGCTACTCTATGACCTAAAATTTTTAGCTGTGAAACACTTAACAAATTATAATTTAGTCCTTTAACCGAGTAGGCATTTTAACATTTTATCAGGTTATTCAACATTATAGTCCCTTTACCTTCAATTGGACAAGGTGTATCATTTCCCATTCTCACTGAACCACCATTATAGTATTCAAAAGTCTCAAAATTTTATTTATCACCGGTCATATGGTGAGTGCAGCCACTATTTATGATCCAGACATCATTTTTACTAACTTTAGATATGAGTGTAGTTTCTACATACCTTTCTTCATCTTCATTTGAATCATCCTTCATGGCTACAAATACCATCTCAATGTATTCTTCTAATTTGGTGTCAGTGTCATTAGCTCTATTCTCAGCTAGGTAACAATCTTTCTTCCCTTTGTCCTTGTAGTCTCGGGTATCTTTCTTATCATATTGTCAATTTCTTCAGTAATCTTTATTAGAACTTCTATCAAACTTCTCATATGATCTATCATTTCCTCTGTCATATTTTCTTTTGTTTGGACATCTTGCAACAAAGTGTCCAACCTCTTTACAATTAAAATAGACAAGTGGTAATTTACCTTTGTATATTCCTTTGCCTCTCTACAATCTCCTGGCCATTAGTGCTTCAATATCATCAAGTCCTTGATCCTCTTTATCATGGTCACTATCATTTCTAAAAACATGTCTATGACTTAAATTATTTATTTTCAATGAATATTTGAATGCAGATTCTATAGATGGTAAGACACTATTGTCAAAGTTATTCATCTCAAATGAAATTAGTCTACCAATCAGACTATCTAGAGTAACTATATTGTTTGCAATTGCTCTCATTTCTTGAATATAAGAAACTCTAATAACATATACAGGAAGTAAGGTTCTTAAGATTTTACTTACCACTGTCTCTTCTTCAAGTACACCTCCAACTCCTCAGATAACATTGACTACCTCTTTGATTCTGCAGCTATACTGAGTGGTGTTCTCTCCTTCTTTCATTTTTAAGTCATCAGAACTCCCTCTTAGGCTTTCTTCCTTGGCTCATAGTACATTGACATCTCCTCCATGTACCATCTTTAACTTATCCCATATTTGCTTTGTAAAGGTGCATTATTTGACATCTTCAAACTCAACATCGGAGAGTGATGAGATAAGTTCTATCATCATGCAATTATGCTCATGCTTTTCTCTTAATTACTCAAGAGTATGAGGTCCTGTAGGAAACACATATTCAGTATTAAGGTATTGAGTAACATCATTTCCAATACCTGATAGGTGGATTCTTTTTATGCTTTGCCATCATGCAAAGTTGTCTTTGTTCAACTTGGGCACATCTCGTCTTTTCATCTTGTGATCTTTTGCTTGAGCTGTTAAACTCCCTTTCTAAGCACACAAGCTCTGATACCAATTTTTAGTAATAACTAAGAGGGGGGGTGAATTATTAGCCTCAAAAATATTCCAATGATCAACCCAAAAACTTAGTACCACAATATTAAGCCTCTAGTTATCTTCAGTCCTATAAGATGAATGCCTCCAAATACTTTTATCAAATTATTACTACTCGGAATGCTTTGTAAAACCTTTTACTGTATGTTTACCGAATAACAGTCTATTAATTTATCAAAAGACAATAAATTATCTAGAGTATACTGATCAATCCAATTAAGTTAAGTGTAATGCAAAACACTAAAGTAATGACTCATAAACACATTGACACATGGATTTTTAATGTGGAAACCATGTTAAGGGAAAAACCACTTGGGAATGTAACCCAAAATTTTCACTCTTCTGAAGAGAGCTCGGTGAAGAGCCAACCTTGTTAAAGGTTACAAACACACTATTAGGTGTGACCTTTTTAGAGGATTTAAAAGTTTAATTTGACACTTGATATCGGGCATCTCTATGCTACCATCTTTGATCAAACACTCACTTGGCCTGTCAATTGGTATCTGGCATCTCATGCTATCTTCATGATCAAAATTTTTGATGCTTCTTGTGATGTATATCAATAGAGAAAGGATCCTTAAATTTTTCTTAGTTAAGAGACTTTATGAATCAATGGTTAAACTGAAACAATATGATCTGTTCACATACAACTTATACTTACAGATTTTCAGATCTATTGTAATCTCATAAAACTATTCTGATCAATATATCTCAGTTTATACCTTTGCTCCACTCTAATTTTGCTTGGTGATGATGTGCTCTATTGCTCAGTGTCCACAGAATACTTTAGCTCTCTCCTCATCTTGTTGATCAAGACTGTATGAAGTTTCTCTTCATCAATTTCTCTTAAACATCCTCTTTCCATTCATTCACCCACCACAATTCATAATGAATTGAGTTGTCTCTATATAGACATGATATCAGTGTTGTTAGGTTCTTGATCTTGGCATGATCTTGAATTCTCGCCAATTAGATTTAAAGTAAAAATCCTATTTTATCTCATAGAGATCTTCTTGCCAACTGGAAAAAACAACTTTAAATTCATTACTTATCTCTAGCTTTATCTTGTTGATGAAAACAAAGATAACTACTAGTTAAGTCTATATATATCTCTTCCCGCTAGATATTTTTTTCATTTTTGAACTCAAGTTATTTTTGGTGTTTAACTCTTTGATAGCTTCGGTCAACACTTATGTTCTCCTCGGGCTTCTTCATTGGTTTGCACTATGTTTATGGCCGTCGATTTCCTTGTGATTCTTCTCGTTGGTAATGCTTGTTGGTGTTCTTGCTCGGGCAACACTGTGACTTGACTTTTGGTGATCTATGTCCTTCGATGTCCACTGACCGTCGGTGTTTGAAGTCACATTGTGAATTCTTATCTTTTATGCATTAATAAAAGAATACTCTTTATCTCTTTGATTCTCTGAAGTCTTTGACACTTTGATTATAACCGATTATATTATATCAAGTTGACATCAATGACAATACAATCCATTAACTGATGTAATGTCTTGCATTATCTTTCTGCATTTCGGTGATCAACTTAACATCTTCAAACATTCAATCAGTTACATGTCATCAATAAATATATATATATATATATATATATATATATATATATATATATATATATATATAAGTTATTAAATAATTTTTCTTCACATATGAATATTCATTTATTATTATATTTGAATAAAACATTCATATCATGCATTTAATTTATTAATTAATATAAAAGAGACATTTAAATAAAAGAATGCTAGTAACCAGTATCTTAAGATGATTTTAACCATTATTATATTAGGAAAGATAAAATTATCTTAAAATATTTAAATGATTAATAAATATTAAATACTAGGCCCTAAGATCATAAAATAAACTATAATGAATAATCTACACAAAGTCATCATGTATGTGATAAATCAGATAGACATAATGAAAGTTAAGGATAAAAAATACATCACTATCAAACACCAACTCAAACCAACCACAAAGAAATGATATAGGATAAACCATATTTTTCCACTCGATAATCTGAAAACCTAACTCAAGGTATAATCATTGTTGGAAACTACAATTGACACAATTGTTATATTTGTTGGAAATGAGTTGAGTAACTAAGAGGGGAGGGGTGAATCAGTTACCATAAAAACAAATCCAATTCCCTTAGATGTCTTAAACAAATTTAACATTGTTGCTCGATTAACATAGATATTTCACTGCCACTTGGTTAACATAGTAAATCTTAAGATATTAATTGTGATTATCTTTAGTAATTAATTACAGAAATATAAACCATAAAGAAAATGAAATGTACATAGATAACACCAAGATTTAACATTGAAACACAATATGGGAAAAACCATCAATAGCAACTAGTCACTATTTTTCACTCTTCTAAAGTGAGCCTTGTTGGGAGCCAACCCTGTTAAAGGTTACAATAATACACTGTTAGGTGTGACCCTGTTAGAGGATTTAATCACCCTATCATTGTGAGAGGTCTTCAAACACTTCAATGTAGAAATGTCACCTTGTGAGAGGATTTATAAAAGACTATTAAGTCTACTCTGTTAAGAGATTTTGATCACTGCTACAATTGTTAGAAAGTAACAATGGATTGACCTATTTTGATAAGAAACTATCTTTGCTGATTTATATCTCTATTGTGGATTAAATACTTGATCCTTACTAATCAGATTTTCTATTGCAGTCCTCTGTATTTTTTCCTCAATCAAAATCCCATCTGATTTCGCCTTCACTCTTCATATCACACTTCACATGCAATTCCACATCTTCTTCTCATTCAATCCAAACTTGACCTTATATATATATGATAAGTCTTGTCAATTCGGCCTTGATATCCTTCCAAAGAAATAATAAAGTTCATGTCCGCCGGCTGCATATAAATAATTATCCATAAAGTATAATCCATTGTTAGTCGGTTGATACTAACTATTTTACTCGGTCAACAATGAAATCCTTCAACGCCCGACCAACACTGTAATGCCTGAGTGAACTCGGTTAGAACTAAAAATCACTTTGGTCATCTTCAATGCCTGAGAGAGCTCAAGAGACACTAACTTTTCTCGGATAGGATTAGACGTTTGTGTAAACATCACTATACTTGTGTAAACATCAATGACAATACACAATTGAATTTTTGTCATAAAAAATCTCCCTCTTTGGCATTGATGGCAACACAACATGTCATAATAGAAATAATTATAGAGAAACAAACATAAGAATTCAACTTTATTAATGTCCTTAGCTTCATTCTAATTCTCATCCAATTTTATTAATGTCTTTAGCTTCATTCTGATTCTCATCCAAAACTCCCTCAATCACTGAAATACAAATTTCTCCCTCTTTCTTTAATCTTTGTTTCTGATAAAGTTCTCCCTCTGTCATCAATCTCTCCCTCTTTCACTAATCAATATGACATATAGTAATCTCTCCCTCTTTGACAACCAATGCCAAAGACACCAACTGACATATCATTGAAATTGTAATGTACCTATCTGTACTGATTCAAATGTAATAAGCTATTAATATCTGCATCAACATGTTAAGTCTATTCCGCAGCTCGGTTGATGCATCACTAAATTATGTTTTAGTGAGCCTCAATTAGGGAAATTACCCCTAGGTTTCCTCTAAGATACAAAAACACATCCTTAGGTAATGGTTTTGTGAATATTTCTACAATTTGTTCTTTAGTGATCACATATTCTAATATGACTTCCTTGTCCTGAACCAATTCCCTCAAGAAATGATACTTTATTACAACATGTTTGGTCTTAGTATGCATCACAGGGTTCTTAGAAATGTTAATAGCACTAGTGTTGTCACAGTAGATAATGATAGGTTCTGTGATTTCCACCTTCATACCTGACAACAACTGTTTGAAACATATGATGTTTGAACAATTTACTGCTATAGCAACATATTCTACTTCTACTGTAGATTACGAAATGTAGTTCCATTTCTTGCTTGTCTAGGAGACTAACCTCTTTCCAAGAAATAGTGCTCCACCACTTGTTCTCTTTCTGTCATCAACACTTCCTGCCCAATCAGCATTAATAAAAGTCTTCAAGTCAAAGTTTCCTCCTTTCTTATACCATAATCTATAATCTTCAGTACCCTTAAGATATCTCAAATTCCTTTTGATAGCCATCAAATGATTCTCTCTAGGATTAGCTAAAAACCTTTGCAACAATACGGACTGCTAATGCAATATCAAGTCTAGTGTGAACAACATATTGAAGTTTTCCAATCATGGATATGTATGTATAAGTCTAATTTACCTCCTTTGAATCATCATCCTTAGATAGCTTATGTCCAGTAGGCATAGGTGTTCCAACTAGTCTAGAATATTCCATCCCAAATTTCTTCAGTATCTCTTTTATGTGTTTAAACTGAGTAATGTAGATACCATCCTTCATCTGATAAACTTGTAAGCCAACAAAGAATTTAATTTCACCAAACATAGACATCTCAAATTCCTTACTCATAGCTTCTGAGAATGCTCTGTATAATATCCAGTAAACAATATGTCATCAAAAAATTATTTCTACCAATATTATCTTTTTCTGAGGTACTTCTTTGATTTACAAGCTACTATTGTCATTAGTTCTCTAAAAGACAATGCTTATCAAGTAACCATGCAGTCTTTCATACCAAGCTCTCGGATCTTGCTTCAGTCCATACAATGCTTTGTGTCATTCGCAAACCATATTCCTTTTGTTAGGATCTACAAAGCCTTTAAGTTGCTCAATATAGACTTCCTCTTCTAGAATTCCATTCAAGAATGCATATTTTACATCCATTTGATATACCTTGAATCCTTTATGTGCAACATATTTCAAAAGACTTCTGACTCCTTCAAGTCTTGCAACAAGAGAAAAATTTTCTCCATAATCAATACCCTCTTCTTGAGTATATCCTTTACATACTAATCTGGCTTTGTTTCTGGAAACTTCACCTTTCTCATTCATCTTGTTTCTGTAAACCCACTTAGTACTAATCACATTCTTGTCTTTTGGTCTTGGTACAAGAGTCCAACTTTTGTTCTTTTCTATCTGCTCAATTTCTTCATTCATTTCTTCAATTCAATTCTCATCATTCAATCCATCTTTAACAGTTCTAGGTTCAATTTCACTGAGTTATCATGTACCTTTTATTTTTTTCCTTGTCATTACACCTTCTGTCTGATCTCCAATTATTTGTTCAGGTGCATGATGCCTCCTAACATATTTTGAAAGTACAGGATCCTTCCTCTTTGATTCTGGGCTTGCTCCACTATGTTCACCATGCTCAAATATTCTATCATGTTCTTTTGTGTGATACTCAAATTCCACTATATGAGACTCGGGTGTATCTGTCTGTGACTTGGGTACCTTTGTCTGTGACTCGGGTGCCTCTGCCTGTGACTCAGTTTCTTTAGTTTGAGACTCGGTTCCCTTTGTTTGTGACTTGGTTTATTCAGTTAGCATCACTGGTTGCACAGGTTGCAACAAGGTTTGTGCTGATGAATTCAGTGGTTGACATGATTGTTATCCAATCACCATTGCTTGTGTCTTAGGTATAGTATCAGGTTTATAATACACAAATTTTTTGTAGTCTTCAGGCTCTTTACTACTTTATTCTTCATTTCGCTCTGCAAACTCATCAACCTTTACATGTACACTTTCTATGACTTTATGAGTAGTAATATTTAAACATTTACACGATTTTCTTTTGCTGGAGTAGCCTAGGAATATACCTTCATCACCTTTTACATCAAATTTTCTATTTCTTGTTTCCTTCAAGATGTATCATTTACTTCCAAATACTTTGAAATAACAAGCATTAGGTTTATATCCATGCCATAATTCAAAAGGTGTCTTCTAAGTACCTTTCTTCAGTTGAACTCAGTTTAAGGTGTGAATTGCAATGCTAATGGCTTCCTTCCAATATTTGGTAGCAACATCCTTCTCAATCATCAAGGTTCTTGCACAATCCATAATGGATATGTTCCTTCTTTCTGCAATACCATTCTGCTGTGGTGTACCTGGGGTAGATACTTGTCTTTTGATTCCTCTTTCATTGCATAAATCATTGAATTCATTAGAAATGAATTCTCCTCCTCTGTCATATCTTAAGCATTTAAGTTTCTTTCCTGTTTCTTTTTCAACTTTGGCTAGGTACCCTTTAAACTTCTAAAAATCTTCTAATTTTTCTTTGAGAAACATAATAGTCATCATTTTGGAATGATCAACAACAAATAAAATGAATTAATTCTCACCTTTGTAACTTGTTGTTCCAATTGGTCTACTTAAGTCAATATGCACCAATTCCAAGACTTCTTTTTTATTGTTGTTCTTGCTCTTGAAGCTTGTTTTTCCCATCTTCCAAATTTGACATCGTTTACATATTGCTAGTTCAAGTTTCTTCAGAACAGGAATACCTCTTACTCTTATTTTCTTACTTATTTTGATTAGGTTTTCAAAGTTCACATGACACAACCTTTTATGCCATAACAATATTTCTTCTACTTGCGCAATAAAACATAAGCTTTCATTGAGATCAAGATAAAATAGATTACCTTTTGTTTGCCTGCCAGTTCCAACTAGGTTTCCTCTACCATCCAAGAGCTTGGCCTTTCCATTTATGAATTCTACCTTGAAACCAATGTTATTTAGTTGTGCCACACTTATTAGATTGTGCCTTAGTCCTTCAACCTAATAATAATTATCACATTTGATTCCTTCAGTAAGAGCAACACAACCTTTACCTTTCACATAGCAGATTTCATCATTCCCAAAACTAACACTCCCGCCATCATAGTGTTCAAGATGTTCAAATTTTGTTTTATCACCAATCATGTGGTGAGAAAAACCACTATCAATTATCTAGGTGTCATTCTTACTAATATGAGAGTATAGTGTAGTCTTTTAATTATCTTCTCTATCTGCCTCATCCTTAATAGAAATATAAACCATTTCATCTTTATCTTCATCACTATCAGAATATTTAGCAATATAACAATATTTTTTACCTTTTTCCTTGTAGCTTTTGTAATATTTCTTGCCTTTATACTTGTTGAACTTCTTCTCACCTTTGTCTTCCTTGTTCGGACACTTAGCAGCAATGTGACCAACCTCATCACATGAAAAGAAAATCAATGATATTCTTCCTTTGTATTGTCTTTTTCCTTTTGCAGCTCTCCTTGCAAGTAATGCTTCAATGATTTCTAGATCCTCATCATCAGAATCATCATCACTATCACTATCAATATTTTTTCCTTTCATCTTTCCAAGGTTTAATTTATCTTTGAATGCTGACTCAAGATTGCTAAGATTAGGAGAATAATTGTCAAAGTTATCCAACTCAAAAGCTGATAATCTTCCAATCAACCCATCTAGATTTATGTCATTACTGTAACTCATCTCTTGAATAGCTGAAACTCTAATTGCATAGATATGAATTAAAGTTCTTAATAACTTGTTGACTACTGTTTTGTCTTCAATTGTTCCACCAACAGCTCTGATTGCACTAACACTTTTCTTGATTCTTTCACTGTATTTTGTAATGTTTTCTCCTTCTTTCATTTTAATCATATCAAACTAACCTCTTAGACTTTCTTCTTTGGTGCTCTTTACATTTGCATCTCCTCCATAGATATCATGCAGTTTGGTCCACATATTAAAGGCAGTAGGACAATCCTTGACTTCATCAAATTTAAAATAGCTGAGTGTAGAGGCTATATCAACCATCATTATGTTATGATACTTCATTTCCAACATATGATTCACAGACATAGGTCTATGTGGTTCCACATACTAGTGATCTAGGAATTGCAAACTATTATCTCCAATAGTAGATATATGTAGCCTCATCAGATCTTTCCATGCAGTGAAGTTGTCCTTGTTGAGCTTAGGGATATCCCTTCTATAAGACATCTTTGATCTTTAGCTTAGGCTTTTAAATCTTCCCTATAAGCACTTGTAGCTTTGATACCAATTGTTGGAAATGAGTTGAGTAACTGAGAGGGGAGGGGTGAATCAGTTACCAAAAAAACAAATCCAAGTCCCTTAGATGTCTTAAACAAATTTAACATTGTTGCTCAGTTAACATAAATATCTCACTGTCACTCGGTTAATATAGTAAATATTAGGATATTAACTATGATTATCTTTAGTAATTAATTGCAGAAATATAAACCATAAAGAAAATGAAATGTACACAGATAACACCAAGATTTAACGTGGAAACCCAATATGGGAAAAACCATTAATACCAACTAGACACTACTTTTCACTCTTCTGAAGTGAGCCCTATTAGGAGCCAACCCCGTTAAAGGTTACAATAACACATTGTTAGGTGTGACCTTGTTAGAGGATTTAATCACCCTGTAAGGAGTGGCCTTGTGAGAGGTCTTCAAACACTTAAATGTAGAAATGTCACCTTGTTAGAGGATTTACAAAAGGATGTTAAGAGATTTTGATCACTGCTACAATTGTTAGAAAGTAACAATGGATTGATCTATTTTGATAAGCAACTACCTTTGTTGATTCAAATCTTTGTTCTGGATTAAATACTTGATCCTTACTGATCGGATATTCTGTTGCAGTCCTCTGTATTTTGTCCTTAATAAGAATCTCATCTGATTTTGCCTTCACTCTTCATATCACACTTCACATGCAATTCCACATCTTCTTCTCATTCAATCCAAACTTGACCTTATATTATATATATATATATATATATATATATATATTTATATATATATATATGTATATATATGTATATATATATATCTGTATGTATGTATGTATATATATATATACATATACATATACATATACATACATACATACATATACATACATACATACATACATATATATATATACATATACATATATATATGTGTATATGTGTATATATATATATATGTATATATAGATATATATATATATACATACATACATATATATATATGTATATATATACATATACATATATATACA
>MU224952.1:183457-209278 GCA_018584345.1 Thuja plicata | reverse complement strand
AGATAGAAGGACAAAAGAATCCTTAATGGTTAATTGAGATCTTTTGAAGCCTATAATGGCAATTTGTAACAATCATGTATGCGTGGCCAATAGTGCCAACAAGGGATCTAAGTATAGATTTTCAAAAAAATAGGGAATGAAAACTCATAATTTTTAATTATTTACTTATGTCATTTGCATGGTTTGAATTATTCCAAGTTTTATTGTTGTTTCTAATGCTTTAAGGATATTATTTTCATTAATAGGTGCCGACTGGTCTTTCAAATTCACATATCATGCACTTGAAACCTATCAATACAAATTGTTTGGAGTTTGTTAGGACCCTAGGAAGTCTTGTGGTTAGCCTTGTGTCATTTCAAAGTCATTTGACCTCTTCGATCAAGAAGAATCCCTTGGGTACACGGTGGGACCTTAGGATTCTTTTACAAAGGTGTGGAGTCTTGTTGTCCAATTTGTAGAGTTCTCCAAGCCTTTGCATCATAACTTGCAGTGAGGGTCAGTTGAAAATAGCTCCATAGTGTATATTTCAAACCATCCATCCTAGCATTGAATCTCCTACTCCATCTGATCCAGTTGTCTAGGTAAATTCTAGTGACAACGCCATTCCACCCACGGAGGCACTGGAACACTCGCGACCATGCTTGACCCAAGTGTCCCCAAGGTGCACTAAGCATGATTGGGTAGCAATATTCCAAGGATTGTATCTTAGAAATCATGATAGGTATTGATAAAATGTCATCGCCTACAAGATCATGTTGCCAAGATCTACAAAAACCTCTCTCAGTTTTGGGCGATTCGACTTTATTTTTGTTTGGCAAGGCAATCTCAGTCGATGCCAAAACTTGCAGTGAGGGTTAGTTGAAAGTAGCTCCGTAGTGTCTATTTCAAACCATCCATCCTGGCATCAAAGAATCTACTCCATTGGCTCTAGTTGGTCGGGTAAATGCTAGTGACAACCCCATTCCACCCATGGAGTCACTAGAACACTTGCGACCAGGCTAGACCCAAGTGTCCCCAAGGTGCGTTAAGCACGATTGGGCAGTGATTTTCCAAGGCTTTTATCTCAAACCTCATGAGAGGTATCAAAAAATTATTAGGGGCTACAAGATTGCATTGCTGAGGTCTACAAAAACCTCTCTCTATTTTGGGCAATTTGAGTTCATTTGCGTTTCACAAGGAAATCTCAATCAATGCCAAAACTTGTAATGAGGGTCAATTGAAAGTAGCTCCATAGTGTATATTTTAAACCCTCCATCCTAGCATCAAATTGCCTACTCCATCAGCTCTGATTGGTTGGGTAAATGCTAGTGACAACCTCATTCCATCCACGGAGTCACTGGAACACTCACGACCACGCTTGACCCAAGTGTCCCTAAGGTGCATTGAGCACGATTGGGTAGCGATATTCCAAGAATCATATCTCAAACATCGTGAGAGGTATTGAAAAAATGTTAGGGGCTATAGGATTTTTTTTTTGAGGTCTACAAAAACCTCTCTAAGTTTTGGGCGATTCGACTTCATTTCCGTTTGGCAAGGCAATCTCAGTCGATGCCAAAACTTGCAGTGAGGGTTAGTTGAAACTAGCTCCATAGTATATATTTCAAACTGTCCATCCTGACATCAAATCCTCTACTCCATTAGCTCTGGTTGGCCAGGTAAATGCTAGTGAAAACCCTATTCCACTCATGGAGTCACTGGAACACTTGCGACCATGCTCGACCCAAGTGTCCCCAAGGTGCACTAAGCACGATTGGGCAGTGATTTTACAAGGCTCGTAGCTCAGACCTCATGAAAGGTATCAGAAAACCATCAGGGGCTACAGGATCATGTTGCTGAGAATTTACAAAAATATCTCTCAGTTTTGGGCAATTTGACTTCGTTTGCGTTTCGCAAGGAAATCTCAATCAATGCCAAAACTTGCAATGAGGGTCAATTGAAAGTAGCTCTGTAGTGTATATTTCAAACCGTCTTTCCTGACATAAAATCATCTACTCCATTAGCTCCAGTTGGCCAGGTAAATGATAGTGACAACCCCATTCCACCCATGAAGTCAGTGGAACACTCGCGACCACGCTCGACCCAAGTGTCCCCAAGGTGCACTAAGCACGATTGGGTAGTGATATTCCAAGGCTTGTATCTCGGATCTTGTGAGAGATATCAACAAATAATCAAGGGCTACTAGATTCTATTTTTGAGGTCTACAAAAACCTCTCTCAATTTTGGGCGATTCAACTTTGTTTGTGTTTCGCAAGGAAATCTCAGTCGACGCCAAAACTTGCAATGAGGGTCAGTTGAAAGTAGCTCTGTAGTGTATATTTAAAACCGTCTATCCTGACATCGAATCATCTACTCCATCAGCTCTAGTTGGTCAGGTAAACACTATTGATAACCCCATTCCACCCACGGAGTCACTGGAACACTCGCGACCATGCTCGACTCAAGTGTCCCCATGGTGCACTAAGCACGATTGGGTAGCAATTTTCCAAGGCTCATATTGTGGACCTTGTGAGAGGTATCAAAAAACCATCAGAGGTTATAGGATTTTTTTTTCGAGGTCTACAAAAACCTCTCTTAGTTTTGGGCAATTCAACTTTGTTTTCATTTCGCAAGAAAATCTTAGTCGATGCCAAAACTTGCAATGAGGGTCAGTTGAAAGTAGCTCCGTAGTGTATATTTCAAACCGTTTGTCCTAGAATCAAAGCATCTACTCCATCAGCTCTGGTTGGCCAGGTAAAAACTAGTGACAACCCCATTCCACCCACGGAGTCACTAGCACACTCACGACCACGCTGGACCCAAGTGTCCCTAAGGTGCACTAAGCATGATTGGGCAATAATTTTTCAAGGCTCATATCTCAAACCTCATGAGAGGTATTAAAAAACCATCAAGGGCTATAGGATTATGATATAGAGGTCTACAAAAACCTCTCTCAATTTTGGGTGATTTGACTTCGTTTGCGTCTGGCAAGTTAATCTTAGTCGATGCCAAAACTTGCAATGAGGGTCAGTTGAAAGTAGCTCCATAGTGTATATTTCAAACCATCTATCCTAGCATCAAATCATCTACTCCATCAGCTCTATTTGGCCAAGTAAACAATAGTGACAACCCCATTCCACCCACAAAGTCATTGGAACACTCGCGACACTGCTCGACCCAAGTGTCCCTAAGGTGCACTAAGCACGATTGGGTGGTGATTTTCCAAGGCTCATATCTCAGACCTCATGAGAGGTATTGAAAAATGATTAGGGGCTATAGGACCATGTTTCCAAGGTCTACAAAAACCTCTCTCATTTTTTGGCGATTCAACTACATTTACGTTTCATAAGGAAATCTGAGTCGATGCCAAAACTTGCAATGAGGGTCAGTCGAAAGTAGCTTCGTAGTGTATATTTAAAACCGTCTGTCCTGGCATTGAATCATCTGCTCCATTATCTCTGGTTGGCCAGGTAAACGCTAGTGAAAAACCCATTCCACCCATAGAGTCATTGGAACACTTGCGACCATGCTCTACCCAAGTGTCCCCAAGGTGCACTAAGCACGATTAGGCAGCAATATTCCAAGGCTTGTATCTCAGACCTCATGAGAGGTATCAAAAAAATGTTAGGGGCTATAGGATTGTGTTGCCGAGGCCTACAAAAACCTCTCTAAATTTTGGGCGATTCGACTTCATTTGCATTTCGCAAGGAAATCTCAGTCGATGCCAAAACTTGCAATGAGGGTCAGTTGAAAGTAGCTCCGTAGTGTATATTTCAAACTGTCCATCCTGGTATCGAATCATCTTCTCCATCAGCTTCGGTTGGCCAGGTAAACGCTAGTGACAACCCCATTCCACCCACAGAGTCATTGGAACACTCGCGACCACGCTTGAGCCAAGTGTCCCCAAGGTGCACTAAGCACGATTGGGCAACAATTTTCCAAGGCTCGTATCTCAGACCTCGTGAGAGGTATCCACAAACCATCAAGGGTTACGAGTTTATGTTTCTGAGGTCTACAATAATTTCTCCCAGTTTTGAGTTTTTCAACTTCATTTCCGTTTGGCAAGGCAAACTCAGTCAATACAATAACTTGCAATGAGGGTTAGTTGAATTACTATTAAAGGAAGGATTTAAGTATTGTTACAAAACAAAGAAGAATTTGAGTGATCTCGATAATTTATTGCATCTATTATAACAAATTCAAATAAATTGACATATAACTTCAACAAGATATAATTTAAATCATAACGATAATCAAATATAACTTCAAGACATAACAATCATATTCATAGTCAAGATATAACTTCACCATTCAATTACATATACATGAATAATAAATGTGTATATAAAAGTTGACACAAATATAACATAAAAATGAAAATGTTCTATATATAGAAAGTATCAAAAGTATCAAAAGTATCTCCATATACAAATATGGCACATGCCATTTCAAAATGTCTACAAAATTAATGTTTCAAGGTGTACAATGTGGCATATATGTCATTTCAAAATGTGCCAAGTGGCATCTCTAAATGAACACAAGTAAAACTACATCCTATGCCATAGGGGCATCATCAAAATGTAGCCTCTTTGAAGAAGTATTTGGCTCTAATTTATCTTGCATCAAAAATAAGTTCAATCCCAAGTTAGATTGCTTAATTTATATGATTTGTACATATATTTAATTCATAATTCAAACAAAAATTTAATTATAAATTATAACTTAATACAAACATATGTACTTGGCCTCTCGGTTGCCTACCACGATTAGGTGTCCTAACATAAGTCTTTGGTAGCGAATGGACAGTGCCACCAATACCAACTCTAACCTATAAATATATATTTGCAATAATGAGATTAGTAGAGTGGTGCAGGGGCCCAAGGTACAACATAGAGTAATAAATTTACAAAATAGGATGATAGCATAATAAAATTACAAATTGATTGAACTAAAATTAAAACTTATGTCCACCGACCCCTCCTCTGGAATAGTGGGCTGGGTCAACAAAGATAGGAATAATTCTCGTGGGGCCTTTCTCGCACTAGGAGTAACCTATGAGAGTAAAAATGATATTCAATTATATATAAATGTACTTCATCATAACAACCTTGGTTACAAAATACAAATAACAATATGTACAAATATAATTCCAATCGGGCTATCACCCCGAATCGAGATACTTGTGAGCCCAGGCTTCCGAACCTGTGTCGGGACATCGTCGTGAGCCACAACCTAAACAATAAAGTGCATGTAAAATATTTATTACTACACACAAGTAAAATACATATGCATGCATAATTAATCTTAAACAATTAATTACCTTTCCTTTGTCGACGCATGACGAAGGAACCCCCTCGTGCCCACCACTGAAATTAGCTGAGACTTGCAAGAGTACAATAAGATGACAATATATTAGTAAATGTATGAATTTTATTGCTCTAATTGATAGAGATTTCAGCATGTACACCAAATGATATAAAAAAAACTAATGGGTACATAATTTATAATATACCATATAGGTGTCAAGGCCAAATGAAATGGCCGAAAGTGTGGAGTCATCCACCTACCTCAACTCCTCTGTCATCAACTGAACATAAATGGACCAAATATATATACATAAGTACATGCAGTCATTAAAATTAATCTAAATAAATAATTTATTTTTAGATTAAATAATTCATGTGAAAAATTTATTTATAATGTTTACTCTTATCATATCAATAGGACTCCATGGCTATGTGTACCTCTCCTCAGCACTCTCATGAGACACAGATGCTCCATGAGGTGTTGCAGTCTCTGTAGCTGTGTCTCCTGTGTTCTCCTCATCAATAACATACTGATACGTATCAGCATTAGTAAGCGGTCTGAAGCACAAATTCTTGCACATAATGCAAGTATGGGGCACGCATACATGTGAACTACTGCCAGATGTCGATGCGCCAGCATCATCCACACCAGGAGGCAATAATGACCTGGTCTGCGTGATCAATTGATCACTCAGCATGTGAATGGACCTAATACTCTATGAGGTAGCCTCTGCAATGATATCGAGATGCTGCACTGGAGGAGGGGGTGTGACATCAGTGGGGAGACAAAGGTAGTGGCCTTTTTGCGCTGGGAAACTGGCCTAGTCTGAGGAACTCCTCCACCTACACCCATGTTGGTCCTCATGCTCCAATAATTAACATTGTGACCAAGCACAAACTTAGCATACAATTTTTTTATGAAATAGAAAGGGAGCTCCAAATTTCTATGGGGTGGTTTGTCAAAAACCATCCACCAGCGACCCAAAAGTGTGTGCGCATTGCTTCATTTGCGCACCATTTTATTGATAATTTTGGCTTTTTGGGGTCAACTTTTAATCCAATTTTAAGATTAACAAAAAGGGAGGCTATATCTTCCTTAGTTATATTAAGGGCAGCAATCCCATCATGGTCAAGCCCGTCATCAAATTGGGTGTGCATATCATCACGCCAAGGAAGAGCAGCATTATGTTGTTGCGTAAGGGTGTTAATGTTTTCAACAATGGTATTTAGGGTGGCAAGCATAGGAGCTAACGTAGGTATATTCTTATACGTTTTTTTGAAGCCTCGTATAGTGTTCAAATTCTCTTGTATCAAATCCTCTAAAGATTGAGGGTTTTGAAGCGGTTCTGGATTGTTTTGAGGATCATTATTTGGTAGGGGAGGGTTATTATCTTCATTGTTGTTAGCCATGCCTAATTAAATAATATACAAATATAAATTTCAAATCGATTTCATATATTATTAAAAAAATCAATACAAAACCCCATTTTAACCCAAAAAACTACATTTAACATGAAAATGAAAAAAATTTATCCAGATATAGTAAGAATTTACTTACCGGATAAACTGTGGATTCAAATTTGTTGTTGGAGCAATCAGGTACCCAAAAAATCATGTATAGGATATTTCTAGCTGTTTTCCAAACCCAAAACGATGAGAGAAATGAGGAAAGAAGCTCGAGAGTTTTGATTCATGCCACAGGTTTTGGGTACCCGAAAAAATTGGGTACCCAATATTTTCAGGTACCTGAAAATATCATGTACCCAAAAAAATCATGTACCCAATTAGGCTTGTGCTTTGGTGTCAGGTTTCCCAGGTATACTGACACCTAGGCCTACTAAAAAGTCAACAAACATTTTCATGTGCTTTTGGACAAGTGAAAAGTGGATTTTTTCACATCGCCACTTTTTGGCCCCACATGATCTTGCACATACCCACTACCTTTACACAAATTGATTATCTTCCCCAATATTAAGTAGTACCATAAGAAAACATGTACATAATATCAATATTAACATGATATTCATTTGTAAAATTCATTTGAAACTCTCGTAATACCATTTTGATGGTATGTAGGACCATTGGGGCCTTGGTTTTAAAACCCTTTTTTCACCTTGACTCAATGATTACATCCATAAATGCAATTTGTGATTTCTTTTCTTTTCATGTAAGAACACTGCAAAGTGTCCCTCTTGATTGTTTCATGAATTTGGATGGGAGTAAGAAAAAGCCAAGCTAATTTATCAGAGGATGGCCATAATTAGAAATAATTCTTCGTATATTCTTTGCAAGTCAATACATCCTTCATTTTCTTAAACTAAAAACTCTTATTATCTCATAATTAATCATATTATAGATCTACACATCTCACACCTATGAGATCTAGGGAGGATCATGCAAAAAATCAATTGTGTCCAAATAAATATTCCAATTTTCCATTTGTTTAATCTTTTCGTTGGATTTTTGAAACATGTGTAAAATAATTAAGATTTTGAGTAGTGATATTAATTCATATAGTGGAAATATAAATTTATTGAGTTTTTAATTTGGGTTCGTCCTACATAAAATGACATCTATAGTTATCAAAGAGCCCCCTTTGATATAGATCTTTCACGTGCTTAACTTTCAAAAAAGTTGTATTTCCAAGAGAGAATTCTAGACCTCAAATTAATTATTAATCTCACTAAGGAGTTGTTTGCTTCAAAATCTAAAAAATTTCCCCATGGTTCTTGAAAACATAGCCAAACCCTAACCTACTTAGATTCTCACATGATGCTCTAATGTTGGGGTAGTGGGGGTGAATCGACAAGCATAAATAACCTTAACTTATTCTATGATACACCCTTAGCAATTAACTTTAAACCAACTAACCAATAATGAAAGATATTACAATGAACACACATGCACATGAATGCCACATTTACTTGGAAAAGCCAATATGGAAAAAATAATGGTGACAATCTAGTCACTATATGAATAACTATTTACAATATTTGTTTTAGGTGCACTGCCATATAAGAACACCACTGCTCCTTGATGTAAAATCATAAGCTAAAGAATATTTCCTTAGTTTAAAACATAGATCTACACAAGCTACCAAAAAAGAGCACAATATTCCAACTATTAGAGTAGTCGAGTATTACTAATAATTAAATTAGTTAATTATTAGTTTATCTACTCTTTGCTTAAGTTAGACTTAGGAAGTTTCTATTTCCTAGTAGTTTCCCTTTTAGGGTTTCGTGATTCCTTTATAAGGAATCACCTCTTTGTATTTCAATACCGAGATTGTAAATCATTTCATTGTTGAATATAGAAGCTTTATTTTCTGTCAACATGGTTTTCAACTCTCTGGCCTTTTGGCCGCCATAGATCCTTCTATCTTCTATCTTTTGCTTCTATTTATGTAATAGCTTTGCATGTAGGTGATCTTGGCAAGATTTGATGGTTATCAAATCCTACATGGTATCAGAGCTCTCCTGCTGGTTACTGTTCGTACTTTGTTGAAGCTTTCAGACTCTGAGGGTTTCAGAGGGTTTTCCAGTGTTTTTTGTGGTTTTTTAGGGGCAAGCTTTGGTTATGGTCACTTTGGGCTCAAACGAACATTGCCATTGAGCTCAGAGGACCCCAAAACCCCAGAAATGACATAAAATTTGTCCATTTTGGACTACTATGCTCTGAGGCAAAAAAAATTTGGTTTCTATGTCGTAGGACACAGAAACCGAGGCAAAAATGTTGAAAAAAAACAAAAAAACCATTGTTTTATATGGGTTTTTGGTGTATTATATACCGCGCGCAGTGTATTTTCATATGCGCTACCGACGGGCCGCCCGCGCTCCACCGGGGCCCGGCCCCCGCCGGTGCGCCTCTGGTTACTACTGCGGCCCACGCCGCTCAACTCCTCGGTGCCCTCCTCTCTGCGGCCCCGCCGCCACTTCGCAGCGGCCCCGCCGCCCCGCCCCTCTGCGGTCATAGAACCCTCCACTCCGCCCGATTCCAGCACCCGCCGCTCCGCCGGACAGCCGCTCCGCCCCTGATGGCGGGATTTTTGGCGCCCCCGCGGGCTTTACCCTACGCAGACGGTCATATGGGTGCCCGCGGGCCCTAGGCTCAGCCCCTGAGCGTGTCATGTGCCCAGGGGCCCCAATTTTTAGCCCCAGGGGCTCTTTTTTTGAGCTTTTTTGGTGTTTTGGGGGTACCTGGCCTGTTTTTGCTCTATCTTGAGCATACGGGGGTCTTTTTCTGACTTTCATATACCGTTGAAAAGCACTTTCCGATGATGGAGGTTAAGGTTTTTGGTTCTACCATTTCAATAGCTTTTTTTGCTGTTGAAGTCCGATGTCTTTCTTTACCTTCCGGGAGTCATATCTGGCTCATCAGGACTCCTTTTTCGGCAAACAAGATATCGTCGGAAAGCTGGTTCAGTGTGCTTTTTAGTGGCAGAGGTTATTTTTCCAGATTCTGCTCCAGGTTTTCACTCCTTCGCGTTTGGAAGTTTATGCCCTCTGGTGGTGTGCTTGGTTCTACAGGTCCTGGGATCTCTTCTTCTGAGTTCATTGCTCACTCTTCTTTCTGACTTCTGAGCTTGCATACTCCTTCTGTAGCATTTTTGTTCTATAAACGCACTGAGATAAAGTGCCTTCTTCTGCATTTTTGGATCTTGTACACCTGGTTCAGTTTTAGTACTCGCACTCTGTTATAAAGTGCCATGGGGGGATTATGATGCATTTGCCACTTTAGGCGCATCCACTTTTGTCAAGTGAGTGTACCTTCCATGACATTAGCCCATGTAGTGTGTCTATGATACCACCCTTTATCCTGTGTGTGTGCTTCTGTTGCACTGTTGGTGTTCCTGGTTCTTCTTCTGCAATTGTTTCTGGCATCGCATTTCAGTGTTCCTGTCACCTCTCCCGATTCAGCATTATGGGGGGGGTCCACCTGTTGGTTCTATTGCTTCCTGGTTTGATTGATCAACTCTTTAGACACTTGTCTTCTCTACCTGGTCATGGACTTTAGTGGGGGTTCCAGCAGTATCTTCTGACAGAGTTTTCAGACATGCTTCGGAGATGCTTCTTTCTCTATTCTTGTTCTTTTCTCTGGGACACCTTTTTCTCTAGATTGAAGGTTTTTTTCATCTAGTTTGCTTTATGTTTTGGGTACCTGATCAGGCCTAGTTGTCGGGACCCATCTTTCCTGCTTTCTGCAGTAGTTTATCTTTTTTGCTTCTCCCTAAGTTACACTTAAGGGGGGGTGTTAGAGTAGTCGAGTATTACTAATAATTAAATTAGTTAATTATTAGTTTATCTACTCTTTGCTTAAGTTAGACTTAGGAAGTTTCTATTTCCTAGTAGTTTCCCTTTTAGGGTTTCGTGATTCCTTTATAAGGAATCACCTCTTTGTATTTCAATACCAAGATTGTAAATCATTTCATTGTTGAATATAGAAGCTTTATTTTCTGTCAACATGGTTTTCAACTCTCTGGCCTTTTGGCCGCCATAGATCCTTCTATCTTCTGTCTTTTGCTTCTGTTTATGTAATATCTTTGCATGCAGGTGATCTTGGGAAGATTTGATGATTATCAAATCCTACACCAACAAGTATAGGGAAGTGCTGAAGTTATAAGATATAAGATCTTCTAATCAAACTCTGTAAGTACTCTATCAAATTCATACTCTTTTGCCTCTTCTTTTCCTCATTCCCATTACTCTACCTTCACATTTGATCCATATATTATTAATGCCAATTATACACTCAATTCATCCTTTTACACTCATATATATACAAGCTTAATCACAAAAAGATAAAAAAATGTTTGTACAAAGTTGGTCATCGCAAGGAAAAATAATGAATTCCACCCAAGGAGATGAAGGGGACCCAAATACATCATAATGTGTTGTCTATAGACTCTCTCTACACTACCGTCCATAGAGAATCGCTCGTGCTCACCCTTTGTGTTGGTGTTTAAAACTGTTATGCTTTAAAAGCAACCAATATACCTTGAGACTGATGTTAGGAGTGGTTAGGTCCAAGTATGAAAGCTCTACAAGGTAATTTTACCAACTATAGGAATAATATTTCCCTCTGCACTTCTAGCTCTGTTAAACCAAGGCGGGTAAACCTAATCCACATAGCATACAACTCTTTATCACTCTAGATTATAAAAACAAATGATGGTAAAAAAGTACTAAATGCTAACCACACATTCATTGACCTTCCATTACCATGAATGACCACAATCAACAACCAAAAAATGTAAAGGACTTAGGCAATAGTTTTGATGTGTAATACTGTAGAATATAGCCCAAAACCAATTTCAAACATGTATCTCAATAGAATGTACTAATCCCTGTTATGTTCATTATCCATTGGGCAATGTCTGAAAAGAAGATACAAAAAACATCAACCAACTACTGTCAAAGATTCAAAACCATGATCACAAACACTCCAAACCAACCACTACTTATAAGATCCTTCTAGATACTATTCCATGGTGAGTGTGAAAATAATGACATTCTTCTCCAATTAGAAGTGAAAATATTTTTTTTAAAATAACAGATAGACCTCTATAATAGAGCTAGAATAACAAAACATTTACAAAACTATATTGCAGGGTAGCCTCCATGGCAGTGAAGAATTACTAAAATATTTTTCTCATGCATGACCCAGACAAATTTTCCCAGTTTCTTGCAGACATGGGAAGTGGAAAAGAGAAAGTAGGGGTTGAACATGCCAAGAGACTGGTTTTGCTAAGCCACAAATCCAGCTTACAGAAGTGTCAATTTTTTGAGCTTCCTTCATTCCCTTCCAAATGTTTGAGCTGGAAATGAGCGGGTGAAGTAATAACCCTTTATGGCAGGTGAGAGATGCAAATTTAAAAATGAAATTCAAATTTAACTGTAACAGTCATTATTAGAGTGGAGAGTTGGAGAAAGCGTAACACAAAACAAAACAAGAACAAAAAAGTTAGCTGGGCCCATACTGACCACCTAACCAGTCAAAGGTTAGTGTGTGCTGGTTAAGCCAGTCGTATCCTATTATAAGAGTTATCACACATTTCCCACACACTCCTTTGGATGCCAACAATTTTAGTTTATAGAATGACTTCTTTTGTGGTGCCGATAAGAATGAGAAGAGAGAAGACCATATGGGGGCAAGAAAAAGGTCCAAAGAAATGGGTTCAACCTATTCCTTCAAATTCTCCTCCCAATCCCATGATTAGAATTTTTTGTTTGATGTTTTTTTGATTTCTAGATACCCATTTGGGCGAGTTAGAAATTCTAACTCTTAGATTTCCACTATTGCATTTTCGGGTAAACCTGCTATTTTTAGTCATTTTTAATTTGAAGACAGATGGGGAAAAAATTAAGGGGAGCTTGAAAATGGAAAATTAAACACTTTGACCAAAGAATAAGGTCAAAATCATTCATTGTTTGATAATTATAAAGGTTTTATGTTTCTGAAAACCTGCTAAAAAATATTCTGAGTCAGGTTTGAGGCACTAAACAGTCCCTAAGGGCCTTTAAAATGGGGGGACGGGTAGAGCCGGTCTAAGAGGTGTAGTTCACTCAAAGATATTTTTGGCGCTTCAAACGATGCATTAATCGAACACCTGGATCAAAAGTTATGCCTCCTAGAAGTTGGACAGTTTTTTGGAAACTACCCTATTTTCAAATCTAGCTCATATTTGAATTTCAAATCCTCTTTTATGGTACCCAACAACCAAATTTCAAAAATTCAAATTCCAATTTTGGCTCTAAAATTGGAAAATGG
Source organism: Thuja plicata (assembly GCA_018584345.1). Classification (NCBI taxonomy): domain Eukaryota; kingdom Viridiplantae; phylum Streptophyta; class Pinopsida; order Cupressales; family Cupressaceae; genus Thuja; species Thuja plicata. The sequence goes on along the minus strand of MU224952.1, from coordinate 196,229 downwards.
GTTATTTGGGACCCATCTTCAAGTTGGAAAGTAGTTTTGGAGAGAAGGTTGGATTGTGGGAAAAAGGGGTTTTCCAAAGTTTATGTAAATTGTATAGTGTTCGGCATGTGAGGCATGTAGTTTGATTTTCTAGTTTGTAATGTCAATGTAATAGAAATCTCTTCTATCAGATAATAGAGAGGGTGTTGTTTGCTCTTTTGTTGTGATCTTTTGTGTCCTAGGTTGCGGCCCTCATCAGTAACTAAATTATAATAATTTGTTTATCAATTGCCAACAATTTCAAAAATTTATTCACATACACATATAAATGACAATATGTGTATGTGAATAAATTTGTGAAATTGTTGGCAATTGATAAATAAACTATTATAATTAAGTTACTAATGAGGGCAGCAACCTAGGACACAAAAGAACAAACAACACCCTCTCTATTACCGCATTACCACATTTTTACCTATAAATACTACATAAATTTAAAATAAATATTACATAATTTTTTTATCACATTACCTATTAGTGAAATTCACACCATACAATAAAACAAAACAACATTATTTTTTTTCCCTTTTTCTTGCAAGTTATAAATCATTCCTCCAAATTACCACACTTTTACCTATAAATACTACATAATTTAAAGATTCCATTAAAAATGCAAGAATCAAATAATATTTAGAGACTCTACCTCTCTCTCAAAATTAACACCAACTAAACATACATTACCAAACTATAAAACAACTCTAAAACCATACAAAACAAAAAAAGTTTAGAACAAGTTAAAAGCCTCAAAATTCAAGCCCGTGACCACATTAGCCTAGCAAAGACCAACAAGGTTTGAACCTTGGTTGTTGTGACACCAATGAAGTGACTTTGAAGTTTGGTTGTTGTGACACCAACTAAGTGACTTTGAACCTTGATTGTTGTGACACCAACGAAGTGACTTGACAAGGACACTATGTCCCATAAGACATTCACATCCTACCATTTTAAAATATTTTAAATTAATTTATAATTTATCATAAATATTATAAAATAACATATATTTATATTATAAAGTAAAATACTATATTGTCTATAATAAAAAGTTTCGGTTTGTAAATAATTTAATGTATCATATTTACGATGTTATATAAATAGCCTCTCAATTCATATGATCCAATAAACTTTGAAGACTGCCATTACAACCATCAAATTTCAGGCCTGATTACAACCCAAAATCTGGCGGCAAAAAGCAAAGGTTGGTTCAAATAAAAGACGGTCATTACAACCATTACATTACTTTGCATGCATAATGGGTTCACCGTTCAAATAAATGGTAGACCTGAGTTGGCCTAGAGGTGGAGGACTTGTGCTCTTGAAAGGGAGGTCACAAGTTCAAATCCCACTAGGGGGTAGGGTATGTACGCCTCGTTTGTAGCATAATTCCCATATTACTGTCACCATATGTAGACCCAAAAAACATATCGCTAGTATAATTATAAAAGAACCTTTCCTTTCCTAAATAAACAATCAGAAACTCAAACCACTTTTAAAATTGAAAATTAAATAAACAATCAGAAAAACCCCCCAAAATATAAAGGGATAGTGTGAACAACAACCCAAAATCCGAAACAGCCGTTACATTACGTTGCATGCATAATGCATAATGCGTTCAAATAAAATAAACATTTTTTCCTCTGTCGAAAGTGAAAACATTTATGCTTCAAGCGACAAAAATAAAAACACGGGAATAAATTCTTGTGATTCGAGAATCGAAACCCAGGTTTAAAAATGGTTGTATACCAAACCCTCAAAAACAGGTAGAGTCATATATAAATAAATAAATAAATAAAATAAAGTAAGGAAGAAAAGTCCTTTCACACTTCACATCTCTAAGTAAACTGGGCCTACTTTCCTCTTGGCATTATGCCATTCAACCCTTTTTAAATTTAAATTTATTTGTATGATAATATAATACCTACATTCAAAGTATTTAGGCATAAAAAACAATATTCGCGCCATATAAATTTCTGAATTTTGTTTTATGTTTCTTAAATTCAATTTCTAGAGTTTTACACTATTATTTATTCTTATTGGATTGAGTTTAAATTTTAAATATTGAGTTTAAATTTTAAATTTGTAGATCCTGTAGGTAAGAGACGTGAGCATTTAGTTAATAATTGGGCACAATTTCTCTCTATTCATTTAAAATTATTTTGGAGAATAAAATATATCTTATAAATATTTATTTAGGGTTAGGAATTTGATTATGATATAAATTTAAATTAAATTAATTGAGATAAAAAAATAAAATAAGTTTGCTGAAAAGAAATTGAGGGGTCATAATTTAACTAATTTTAATGGTCAATAGAGATTTATTATTTTAATCAAAATTGTAATTTAGAATCATTGCTTATATAATGACAAATTTGAACGAGATCATCCTCAAACTTTTATAGAAGATTGTGGTTGTGTGATTTTGTATTAGATAGTATAAGTTTGACCTTCTCATTCAATTATATGTATGGATATACATAAAGATGGGCATATGCTAAAAAGCATAATTGACACCTACTATAACAATGGAAATTTGTGATAAGCTTCATTATTAGCAATTATGTCTTGAAAAATTAATTCTATAGTAATAAAAATATATGGTAAATAAACAAGTTTTTTTAGATAAAGTAGTAGATAGTGAAATTGCAAGTGTTGGTGATAGATATATGAATGTTTTGTATTTTTTGATGAGATGATCTTCATGATACTTGATTTCATGTCATCATGTGACCATAAAAATAAACTAAGATGATGTATTTAAATACACAAAAGATACATTACATCAAATTTTCATAATAAATGTTAATTTCAATTGAGTTTGAAGTTTATGTATGACCTCTAAAATAAAATTACAATAGACATATTATGTAAGGTTTAAACTATAGATTTTATGGGTAATGATTTATTATTTGCGTTAGAAGAGGCCAAAATCCATAAGACCATGTTGAAAGAGCTTAATCATACTTGGATTGTTCTATTCCGGAAGAAGGATAACCCTGAAAATTTTGCAGACTTTCGCCCTATTTTGCTTTGTAATTCTATATATAAAATTTTCACTAAAGCTATTACTATTTGGTTAGCCAAAATTCTTCCTAAAATTGTATCTTATGAACAAGAGGGCTTTGTCCCTGAGAGAGAAACTTCGGAGGGTGCCATCTTGGCCCATGAAATTTTGCATTCCATCCGGTTGCATAATAAGCCTGCTATGGTACTTAAACTAGATATGATAAAAGCATATGATCGGGTTGACTGGGACTTCCTTTTGTTGGTTCTTACCAAACTTAATTTCCACAAAAATTGGGTAAAATGGATTCAGGCTTCTATATCTTCTCTTATGTTCTCTGTTCTCATGAATGGATCTCCTAGAGGCTTTTTCTCATCTTCTAGAGGAATTAGACAGGGGGACCCACTTTCCCCCTTCTTTTTTGTTCTAATGGCTAAGGGTCTTAGTAGATCAATATACCATGCTAGGAAAGTGGGTATCTGAAAGGTATCTCTCTGACTAGTGGAGAAGATCCCTATACGCATAATATTTTTGCAGATGATACCCTCCTATTTGGTGAAGCTTCCATTATGGAAGCTCTAGCTATCAAACAAGTCATGTTTTTGAGAAGACAAAGGAACCTAAGATTGATTCATCTAATCTAATTGAAAAAATTAAATAGAAAAAAGAAGCACTGAAGCATGAACGTGAAGTCACTACTTTGCAATTCGCCAAGGAAATTCAACAAGAGAAAGATGAGAAGTGAAGACTTGAAGAGACCTTGAAGAGTACAAATGTTCAGATAGGAAAAATGTAGCTAAAAATTAACGATGTCAAAACCAGGTATCAAGAATTGGAGAAATACAATATCATCATTAAGGGGGAAATTTTTGAGGCAAAGAATCACATAGATAAACTTCATGTGAGCAGAAACAAGATTAATAAACAACTTGAACAACAAAATCCTAAAGGTGATATGATTGGAGTTGGTTTTGATGAAGATGAATGTTCTAAATCTCAAGAAAGACAATCTGAAGGAAAATAGATGAGGAACCTAATATGAAAACTTGACCTTTTAGAGGAAGCTGATTTGGATGCCACAAAATTGGTCACATGAAGAGGGTTTGTACATGTATGAATCCTTATGAGTCCTTTTCTGGTTATTGTTTTAATTGCTATGAATATGGGCACAAGAAGGAAGAATGTACCACAATCTGATCAATCATCAAAGAAGAAGGATTACATCAGTGACGAAAGAACAACTAAGATCACATGTTATAAGTGCAACAATTTTGGGTACATTTCAAGAAATTGCAGAATGCAAGTTAATCAGAAAAGACCACCACCTACATTTTATAAATGCAATAATCATGGACAAAGATTTTTTTTACAGATATAATGGACCAATGAGAAACAAGAAACTACCTACAGTAATAAAGATGAATATTGGTGATGTTGGAAAGAACATGACAAAATGCATGGATGGGTTCAACCATCTTTTTGTGAAGGAAGAAAACAAGGATAGTGATAAGGTATGGAAAGAAACAAATCAGAGTGAGTCTAAGGATCAGGGAAAGTCAGTAGATGCTATTAGATCTTTGCTTGATGTTAATATTGCAACATCAACCTAAATGGCTAAGCATGGCCTTAGGGGGAGCTTTGGAGAAATATAACAATCTATTATCTAGCCCCTCATCTATATATTTAGATGATGCAAAGTTAGATACTGGTACAAGGATATGTGTGGAAGCTACATACTTGATCACAAGGTCTGATCGGTAACACATTCCGAATGCCTAGAAATTCATGGTTGAATCATAATGAAATAATTTTTTGAAATATATTGGGAAATGTGTCAGAAGTACAGGACAAGATTTAAGTATGATTACTTAGTTAATTTTTAGCACCATTCGAGGACTTGTGAAGATCAGAAAGAAGACAACTCTTGTGGGCTTGGATGTTGCTAAGAAAGTCTCTGACCAGATTAAGGAGCAGAACAAGCTAACTGATAAGATCAAATAAGAAGTAAAGGATAATACTAAGGGAAAAGAGACTAAACTGAAGGAGGTTAAGATTGAGTTAACTGAGGATGAAAAGAAGAAATAGAACTATACTGGATGCGACCAGGACTATGTTGCTTGAAGTTAATGTATCTCATATGCATTGGAGAGAAGCAGTCAGTACTGCTATCTACACTTTGAACATAATTCAGATCAAAGAAGGTACTGATAAGATGCCCTATGAAATTTAGTTTGGTTACGCTCGTACTGTAAAATACTTGATAATATTTGGTAGCAAGTGTTAATCAAAAGATATGATGAAATTGGAAAGTTTAATGCTAGAAGTGATGAAGAAATTTTTCTTGGCTATTCTGCCAGAAGTAAGGCTTATAAATGTTTTAATTTTAGATTGAGAAAAATAGTTGAAAGCGCTAATGTGAAAATTGATGAGGTTTCATATTGAGATCCTAGAGAATGAGAAGAATACTGAAAATCAAGAAACTAAACAAAATCTTGAGATTTAGACATGCTTGGATGAGCTTGTAGAAGCACTAAAGACACCAAGGTATGTTAAGATGAATCATCTTGAGAATCAGATTATTGGTGATGTTAATAAGGGTATGATGACAATGTCTAAAGATAGAAATAAACTTTATTTGATTTCGCAAGTAGAACCTAAGACTACTGATGAGGCATGTAAAGATAAATCTTGGATTAGGGTAATGTAGGAAATATTAGATAAGATAGAGAAAAAAAACACTTGGGAATTGGTCCCTAGACCTAAGGGAAAGAATATAATTGGAACTAAATGGGATTTCATAAATAAAATGAATGAAGAAGGCATGGATATAAGAAATAAGGCTAGAATGGTATGAAATAAGGCTAGACTAGTCTGAAAGGGCTATTCACAATAGGAAGGAATAGACTTTGAAGAAACATTTGCACCTGTTGCAAGGTTCAAAGTAGTGAGATTGTTCCTTGCTTATGTAACACATAAAGACTTTAAGATGATGAAGACATGGTTTGTAGATTGAAGAAGGCATTGTATGGTCTAAAATAAGCTCCTAGATCTTGGTATGCTTGGTTAGACAGGTATTTATTGTTGGAAAGATACAATGGAAACAATTGTCATTGATGTCAAACCTTAACTAGTGAGACTATTGCTATCTTTTTGAGTACCATATCTATTGATTGATGAAGAAGATTTAACAAGAAGACCAAGTGAAATGGTTTAGTTATGGGAAATCACAAGGCTACTTGATCAGTTGGCACATTGGCAAAGTAATGTGTTGTTTATCTTTTGATGACGGTTTACTGAGAATAGTTTATGCTGAGCGAATTCTATGATGACTGAGTGCCAGTAAATTTCTGAGGAGACCAGTGATGGCTGAGCGGAAGAACATAGTGTTGTCCGCGCAGTAGTATTTTGGTAATTGTTGATATTTGAGATCTCTGGCCAACATAATTGTTTTTATTAAGATATGTAAAGTTAATTAAGGATAAGCACGATTGGTCCACACTATTTAAATGCTCGAGTAATCGTAATTAATGCATAGATCAAAGATTTAATTAGTGATTTCTTTGGAGAAGTAAATTAAATGTAAAGATGGAAAGATCCGTTGGATCTGATCTAACCTAAGATCTACGATCTTGATTAAGCGGCAAAAGATTTATCTGATCTAGATGAAGAGGTATATGATAACCTCAAGGGGTTATTCATGATGTGTAAGTAAGAAGTGTATACAAGAGGATTGCATAGTTAATTGAATGATTGGCATGATCTAGTAGAAAAGGCTGAACAAAGAAGTAGAGAGATGCGAGAGTGATTGCTTGATGAATTTCCAAGTAGATCTGAAGATTGAAATGATAATGGAGGCTACTCAGTGAATTAGCATTAGAGCTGAATTAGATATGGATTTGCAAAGTAAGTTGTATGTATCAGAGCACACCTACTGATTACTTTTTAACCATTATATCAGTCAATATCCTTTAACTGGGCTGACCTAACAGTCATTGTATGAATCCTTTGAGCAAGGTGACATTCAGGTGGAATGTTCTAAGTCCTCTAACAAGGCCACTCTTGACAGGGTGATTAAATCATTTAACTAGGTCACATTTAGCAATGTGTTTTGTAACCTTTAACTGGGTTGGCTCCTAATAGAGCTCACTTCAAAAGAGTGAAAACTTGATAGCATGTTATTGGTGGTTTTTCCCAAATTGGGTTTCCACGTTAAATACTGGTGTTGAAACTCGTGTGAATGTTTATGTTGTGTTTTACTATTAAGTTTCTACAAGCTGATTACGTTTGAACAGTAAAACTACATATGTATGTTGTTGATTTATGATATTGCTGTCGAGAAGATCTAAGTTGTTCAAAGTGGTATAAAGTTTAATTTGGTACATCTAGACCTGAGGATAACTGATTCACCCCCCCTCTCAATTATTCTGAATTCATTCTAACAATTGGTATCAGAGCTTTGGTCTCTTGAAAATAGTTTGAAGGTACTTGGAGCAAAAGATCAAGATGTATAAAAAGGTGGTACTAAAGTTGAACAAAGACAATTTCCCTGCATGGCAGAGTTTGATGAAATTGCATCTGGATGGTATTATTGATTCTGCTAAGCACTATGTTGAACATGATTATGTAGCCCCCACTACACCTGCCAGAGATGCATAGTTAAGAGAAAAGTAGGAACACAATCAAGCAATGTTGGAGATTGCATCATCTCTGAACTATCATGAGTTTGAAGACATAAAGAATTGTACAACTTCAAAGAAAATGTGGGATGTTCCTGCAACCATCTATGGAGGTGATATAAATGTAATGAGAACTGAATCTAAAAGTTTAAGAGGTAAGTTTCATGAAATGAAAATGCAAGGAGGAGAAAATATAGTTCAATATCATGGTAGGATAAAGGAAGTTTTAAATGCTATCAAAGGAGCTAAGGGAACCATTGATGATAACACCATTATGAGCAAGGTACTGAGAACTCTTCTTCCTATGTATGCTATTAGGGTCTCTACAATTAAAGAGTTAAGATGTACTCCTAATAATAATTTGACTTTGGAAGGTCTGGTAGGCAGACTTACTGTATTTGAGATGTCAAATTTTGATAACTACACTCCACAAGCTATTGAATCTGCATTTAGATCCCAGTTGTTCCTTAACAAATTGAAGAAAGGAAATAAATGTGTGAACAGTGACAGCGACACTACAGATGATGATTTGAAAGAACTCAAGGCACTCATGGAAAAAATACTGTCTAGAGGAAAAGGAAAATTCAAAGGTAAACTTCCTATCATTTTTTTTTCATGTAACAAAGTTGGTCATATTGCTGCAAGATGTCCTGATAAGAATGACAAAGATGAAAGAAGGGACAAAAAGTACAAAGACATAAAGGATGAACGAGACTTTAGAAAGTATAAATATTACAAGGACAAAGGTAATAAATCTTGTTATATAGTTGAAGAAGCTTCTGACAATGAAACTGACAATTTTGATGAACATGATATAGAAGTTGTCTATATTGCTATGAAAGATGATTATGATGATGATGAGAAAACTACACTAATTTCTTATATGAGTAAAGGTGACCATCAGATTATTGATAGTGGTTGTTCACATCACATGATTGGTGATAAAGATAAATTTGAAACCTTAGATCAATGTAAAGGTGGTTATGTTAAATTTGGTAATGATGCACCATGTCTTGTTAAAGGGAAAGGATCAATTAACTTGACTGACAAGATCAGATGTGACAATGTATACTGGGTTGATGATCTTAATTGTAATCTATTGAGTGTTTCACAGTTGAATACTTTTGGTTACAGAGTTGAATTCCATCACAAGAAGGCAAAGATCTAAGATGCCACTAGAGAATTAGTTGGAAGTGGTGAGCAAACAAAAGGTAACTTGTTCTATCTAGATTTAGCTGATGAGACATGCTTGTTTACACAATATAATGATGTTTGGTTATGGCATAAAGGGTTGTGTCATGTAAACTTTGATAACTTGGTAAGCATAAGTAAATTGAAAAAGGTTAGAGGGCTGCCTAAGTTAAAGAAACCTGAAAATACAATGTGTAAGCAAGGTCAATTAGGAAAAAAGAATAAATCTAGTTTCAAAAGAAAGACTCATACTTGTAAGAGAATTCTTGAATTGGTTCATACTAACCTTTGTGGTCCTATTGGTGAGAAAAGTTACTATAGAGATAGATACTTGATTCTATTTGTAGATGATTACTCAAGAATGATGACTGTTATGTTTCTTAAAGAAAAATCTGATGCATTCCAATTATTTAAGTGGTACTTGGAAAAATTTGAAAAGGAGACAGGTAAAAGCCTGAAATGTTTAAGATCTAACAGAATAGGTGAGTTTATTTCTAATGAGTTTAATAGGTTCTATAATGACCAAGGGATAAAAAGACAGATGTCCGCGCCTAGGACACCACCACAAAATGGTATTGCTAAGAGAAGAAACAGATCTATCATGGATTGTGCCAGAATACTAATAATGGAGAAAAATGTTGTAAATAAATATTTGAGAGAAGCTATAAGTATAAAAGTCTACACCCTAAACAGAGTACAAGTCGAGAAAGGTACTAATACTACACCTTATGAGCTATGGTATGGGTTGTTGGAAAGTGACAATGCAAGCAATTGTTATTTTGTCATTGTTGTCAAACCTCTTGCCCCACTTTTCATCCTATACCCATGCTGTCAAAGTGGAGGATTTTGGAGTCATGTCTGGTCAGTCTGGTCAGTTTGAGTCTAAGTCTAAGTCTTTCTTAGGTAGGCTATCTTTGTCGGGTTTCCCTGTCATTGCCTTTCCTTCTCTTAGCTGGGCGGGTTTTTCTGAGGTCTTTTCATTTTTGGGTAAGTTGTAGATCCCAACCCGGAAAATATTTGTTCTCCAATTGATGTTCTTTCTCAAGAAGAGATCGAAGACTAGTATGGATCGATTCTCCAGGTCTCAATGATCCTAATGCAACAAACGGAGAGCAATTTGGTTAAGAAATGAGTGAGAATGAGCTCGGCGGGATTTCAGAAATGATCTTCTCCATGGCGGAATTCTACCTAAGAAAGCAATTTTCCGCAAAGAAGAGCTTTGCACTTTGCGGGAATCGCACCTCTCAAGTGATTTTCTGCGAAGAAGATCTTTGCACTTTGCGGGAATCACACCTCTCAAGTGATTTTCCGCAAAGAAGAACTTTGCACTTTGCGGGAATCGCACCTCTCAAGTGATTTTCCGCAAGCTTAGTTATAATAAGGTGGGCCCAATTTATTAAAAAGGAATATTATATTATTGTTTTAAGAGATCAAATAAAGCATGTGCTTTAATTTAAGTAGCCCGCGCACTTAAAGATGACGTGTGGAAAGACAGGTAGTGGCTTCTCCATATTGCGGGTTTTGCCCCCCCTCATACATTTTCCGCAACGGAGAAGTACTTTTCTCATTTCCCGCAATGGAGAAGCACTTTTCCCATTTTCCGCAATGGAGAAGCACTTTTCCCATTTTCCGCAATGGAGAAGCAGATTTGGTATTTTTCGCCGGAAGCATTCAGTTTGAGATTTTCTGCCAATTTCATTATATAGAAGACAGATAGTCCCAGAGACGGATTGAAGCTGAGAAAAGATGAATGTCAGTTGAGGATCATGTTAACTACTGTTTGCATGTTGGCTAAGTTTGAACATAGACAATTATTTGACCCCGAAGCCCAATGGATTGGACTCGACAGATGTCATTAAAGAGAAGATGAAGGATTCAAATTGAAGTGCCACAGTTTGATTGATGCTTCTGCAAGTGGCACGAACAGAGCTGCCAAAGCTTATCAGACAAAGATGGAAAAGGGAAGGAGGCTAAATGATTTAACTTCCCCTGTTCTTTTTCATTTCTTTTCCCCTACAATTAGTTAGCAACAGAAATGGTTTCTGGCCATCTGTCATTTAGAGGGAGATGAATCGATTAAACTTCCTTTGTAACTGTCATCCCCTGGCTCTATATGTATGAAGTTGAAAGATTAATAAAAGGTCGGCAAATTTTTGGTGTGGAATGCTTGATGTTGCAAAGACAATTGAGGGTGTTTTATGTCAATTATTTTTTGTTCCAGTTATTTAGATGGTTCTTTCTTTAGTCTAAGTTACATTAAGAAAGAAAGGATGTTTCATTCTTTTGTGGTGAGGATGTGAGTAAACCTCAGTAGGATGTGCTGTGAGATATTCAGGGAAGAACTAGGTAGAAGCTGTTAATGTATGATTCTTTTTCTTAATCTAAATTGCAGTACGAAGGAAAGGATGTTTCATTGCTTTGCTTTGAGGATGTGAATGAACCTCAGTAGGATGTGCTGTGGGATGTTCAGAGAAGGATTCATTAGAAGTTTTCATCATTGCATTGATCTCTCTGTTAGTCATTGTTGTAGACTAGTTAGTGCTGAGTGTATGAATTCATAGGATGTGTGAATTCTACATCTTGGTTTATAGATTAGAAAGCTCTCCTTGCCTGGATTAAGTTCTGTTTAGGCTTAATTCGGTTTGCCTCTTCTGCTCTCAGGTTAAGAGCATACCCTGTGTTAGTTTTAGGACCAAGACATAATTCATTGCATATCATTCCAAAAGGGAGTTGTACTTACCAATTCAGAGAAAAGCCAGTAATCAGAGAACGGCTTTTCAACTATTGTAATCAGATATTGTTCATAATTTGGGCACTAAGAGTCATATTCCTAAGAAGTAAGAAATGACAAATCTGTTTACCAATAGATTTTTGGTGACTCCGCTAGGGACTTGAATAGTCTCTAGATCAGTACATCGTATCATGAGGACAAATGGTACTCCCTCATGAGAATATATTTCCAGTGCTCCAACCAAACCTTGGTTTTCCAGACGATCAAGAAGACATAAGCTCGTCTCTCAATACATTTGTTTAGAGGTATAGGAGGAATACTGAGCATTACAGAAATGTGAGCCAGGTATTAGAGGAAGAAGAAAGAAGGGTGGAAGCTTTAGAAAGAGCTGTTCAAAAGAGGAATATCTAGAGGGCAGAAAGAGGAGCACGAAGAGAAACCCAGCAATAAACTCTTATCAGCACCCTGGAATGCACAAATTTCCTCAGGAGTACCAGAGAACAGGGTGGGCGAGATCCTACGTTTGACAAGCTAGAAGAGCTTGGTTTTCCCATCCTAGAGGTTCCTAAAAGAAGAGGAGAAAAGAAGAGTCAGAGTAGACCGGCTTCCCCTGTTAGGAATCAAATTACTTCACAAAGCGCTTGCTAGGTATTGACTCTTCACGGTATCAATACTCCCTCGGTTGTTAATTTCCTGCCACATAGTGCAAGGGCTGTCATGGCTGTAGCAGTTGGACCTTTAGCGTTAGCGGCTTATCATCCACTTCCTGCGGGGTCGAGAAAGAATTTCCCTAAGTTTTTCAGTGACGGACAGGTCACTCCGGATGAACATATTAAAGAATTCTTTGCAGCCACTACTATCTTGGGGGTGGCACATGAGGACGTTGCTGTAAGATTATTCATTGAGACTCTAACAGAAAGTGCCACAGATTGGTTCTACCATCTGGATGATGGCTCTATCACTAGCTGGAACATGATGAGAATGACGTTTGAAGCTTGATTTAAGACTGTAGAAGATGAGCATGCTCTGTTAACGCAACTGGCATCCATCAAGAAGCAACCTCACATGAGTATGAGGGATTTTGTAGCCAGTTTCAACAAAATTACCAGTAGAATCCCTGCTGCTGCTAGGCCTACT
>MU224952.1:119087-134382 GCA_018584345.1 Thuja plicata | reverse complement strand
TAATTGGATTAATGATGAGATTTGAGATCTCTGGCCGACTTAGTTAATTTTATTGGGATATGTAATGTTAATTAAAGATTGATCCACATCATTTAATGTATGGGTAACCATAATTAATGCATGGTTTTAATATTTAATTAGAGACTACTTTGGAGAAGTAAATGTAATGCAAAGATGGAATGATCTGTTGGATCTGACCTAACCTAAGATCTACGATCTTGTTTAAGAAGAAAAATATTTATCTGACCTAGATAGAGAGGTATATGATAACCTCAAGGGGTTATTCATTTAGGATGTTGAAGTGTGGTGCTATATGTGGAAGCACTTGTATGTATGCAAAAGGGTTGCATAGTTGATTTACAGTTTGGCATGATCTAGCAGAGAAGGCTTACAGAAATAGAGAGTTGCATGTGTGATTGCTTGATGGATTTCCAAACAGATCAGAAGGTTGAAATGAAAATGCAGGCTATCCAATAAGTTAACATCAGAGCTGTAATTGGATCTAAATTTGTAAAGTAAGTTTTATGTATCAGATCACAATTGTTGATTACTTTCTAACCATTGTATCAGATAAAATCCTTTACAAGGTTGACCTAACAGTCATTTGTATAAATTCTCTAACAAGGTAACATTTAGGTGGAATTTTCTAAGTCCTCTAACAAGGCCACCCCTGACAGGGTGGTTAAATCCTTTAACCAGGTCACACCTAACAGTGTGTTATTGTAACCTTTAACAGGGTTGGCTCCTCACAGAGCTCACTTCAGAAGAGTGAAAACTTGGTAGCATGTTACTAGTGGTTTTTCCCATATTGGGTTTCCACATTAAATACTTGTGTCAACTCGTATGAATGCTTATGATTTTTTTTACTATTATGTTTCTACAAGCTAATTTCAATAGATAGTAAATTGCATGATTAAAGTTGTTGACTTATGATACTGTTGCCGAGTAGATCTGAAATACATAAAGTTTTATTCGCTACATCTAGACCTGAGCATAAATGATTCACCCCTCCCCTCTTAGTTATTCTAAATTCATTCTAACAATCAAGAAAGGTACTAATGCTACACCTTATGAGCTATGGTATGGGTATGCACCTAATGTAAAATATTTCAAAGTTTTTGGAAGAAAATTTTTCATACTGAAGGATAACAGAAATGGAAAAATTGATGCTAAAGGTGAAGAAGCCATATTTCTGGTTATTCATCTAAAAGTAAATCTTACAAGTGTTTGAATTCTAACACTAACAAAATTGTGGAAAGCGCTAATGTTAGAATTGATGAATATGCAGAAAGAAATGAAGCTGAAAGCACACAAGAACCTAAAAGTTACAAATCATTTGTCTACATGGATGATGAAGATTCTAGTGAATTACTTGAACCTAAGAAAGAGGTTGCTTAGCAACAGCTAGCACCTGCTGAGTCATAGAATGAAGCTATCGAGAAACATGAGGTAATCTCTAAGCTATCTAATGGAGATGTCGAGTCATAGAATCAACCTAAATTGGACATGAATGATCAACATGAAGCAGAAAAAGAACCTACTCTAGCAAAGTATGCAAGGAGGCACAATAAACCTGATCAAATCATAGGATCAGAGAATTCTTCAGTTATGAAAATAAGCAAGTTGAGAGAGGATACATGCTTATTATGTGATTTTGAGCCTAAAATAGTAAAAGATGCTTTAGACAATGAAGATTGGATACAAGCCATGAATGAAGAAATTGAACAGATTGAGAAGAATAAGACTTGGACACTTGTACCTAGGCCAAGTGACAAAAATGTAATTGGTACTAAGTGGGTATTCAGAAATAAGCTGAATGAGCATGGAGAGGTAATAAGAAACAAAGCTAGACTAGTATGCAAAGGTTATGCACAAGAGGAAAGAATAGATTATGGAGAAACATTCACCGCAGTTGCAAGATAGGAAGGAGTAAGAACATCACTTTCATATGTAGCCTACAAAGGTTTTAAAGTCTATCAAATGGATGTAAAGTCAACATTTCTAAATGGGATATTAGAAGAAGAAGTTTACATTGAACAAGCGGATGGATTTGTTAACCCAAGCAAGAGGAACATGGTTTGCAGATTACACAAAGCACTATATGGACTGAAGCAAGCACCAAGAACATGGCATGAGAGATTACAAAATTATTTGCTAAAGATTGGATTTGCAAGAACCAATGACAACAAAAATCTGTATTTGAAGACAGGGCAGTGTAAAGGTACATTATTGGCTGAAATTTTGGTTGATGACAATATATTTAGTGGAAAAGATGTGTTATGTCAAGCATTTGCAAAGGAGATGCAAACTGAATTTGAGATGTCTATGTTTGGCGAGATAAATTTTTTTGTTGGCTTACAAATATATCAAATAAAGAATGGTATCTATATAACTCAATCAAAATATGTCAAGGAGATACTAAAAACTTTTGGAATGGAAGATTCAAAACCAGTGAGTACAACCATGGCTACTGGACAAAAGTTAACAAAAAATGATGATATAAAAGAAGTAAATCAAACCCTTTACAGATCAATGATTGGAAAGCTGAAGTATGTTGTGCATAATAGATCTGATATTGCACTCACTATTGGTATTGTTGCAAGATTTTCTGCCACTCCCAAGGAAACTCATATGATGGCAATAAAAAGAATTCTGAGATATTCGAAAGGAACAGATGACTATGGTCTGTATAACAAAAAGAATGACAAGTTTGAACTCAGAGTCTATACTGATTCTGATTAGGCTGGAAAAGTGGATGACATGAAAAGCACCACATGAGGAGTGTTTCTTTTAGGAAAAAGATTAGTTTCATGGACAAGCAAGAAACAAAATTGCACCTCACAATCTACAACTAAAGCCGAGTATGTAGTAGCAATAGTTAATTGTTCTAATATTGTGAGGTTGAAGATACTACTGAAAGGTATGAAATAAGAGATCACAGAACCAGTTGTTATATATTGTGATAACACGAGTACCATTAATATTTCTAAGAACACAAAACTATCGAAAGATTAAACATTTTATTCTAAAAAGACAAAAACTGTAGAAAGGTTGATACAAAAAATATCACACAATTTAACCCAAAAGTTTAACACTGATTTAAGTATAAAAATATGAGAACCAAATCAAATCTTTTTAATACAATCCTCCATGCTCCAAGTTTTGACTTGTTTAGAGGTCTCATCTTAAATCGCACCCATTTCTCTAATAGAACCTATCTATTAGTGATTTAAGATAGACTGTCTAAATAAGTCATAGCTTAGACTGTGTCATTTAGGCTGAAGCTTCCAGTACGTCTATGATAAAATTACAAAACTATAAATAATTTGACAAATTACTTGACGTTATTCTTTCATACAACAATATAACTAAATTGAATGGAACACATTAATACAATAGACAAAGCATAAAAATTTCATATGCAAACCCTATGAGATCCTATATATGTGCAAGACTTATACAAAAAACTCTAAAATTTGATTTGTTTACATCTCTTTAGTATCTTATAAAAAAATCTAAACTTAGATTATAATACATCTATTATAAGAACACCAAAAATATAAAAGGATTGATAAAATATTTGAGATTTCTATTATAAGAAAATAAAAGCTGTACAAGGATACATAGAATCTGACAAATTACTTGAGATTTCTATTATGTATGAAGTCATCAGGTGTACCCATGAACTTGAAATTCCACAAGAAGATGATTAACTCTTCAATAATGGGGAATCCGGCATGGCCGGGAGGAAGCTTTCCTCCATTAATGGATGATGAAGAGTACCTCCAATCATTGAAGGAATTGAGAAGTCATATAAACAAAGGGAGTAATCCCATGACAAGTCCTACAACCCACATTGTATCCATATAGCTAATTCAAAATTTAATGAGAAATGTGCTACCACATCTTTGGTTTATACAAGTAGTACACTCACGTGGGACAAAATGTAATCTTTTGACTTCGCCAATACAAAGATTCAAATCAATCAGCTACCAATATTTGGTTTATATAAGTAGTACTATCACATGGAACAAAATATAATCTGTTGTCTTCACCAATACAGAGATTCAAATCATTCTGTAGACATCCAAAAATATTAATATTATTATCCCTCTTATTCCTCTAACTATTTAATTCAATCAATTAAATAGTTTCGTTTATCAATAGTTTAAATACTATTCTAATGTATTTCATTTAAATACATTTGTCTCATGAAATTTCCCTTTAAATAAATTTACATTTATTAAATCCTCCATTTTCCTAATTCTTCTAAACCATAATTTATTCAAATTTGATTTGAATAATACCCTAAAACCCTAGCTTGGAGCCTATTAATCCTACCCTAAAGCCTACACTATTCCTACCCTATTCCCATCACCTCATTTCCTAAGTATACTTCCCCACCTAACTTTCCTTTAACTATGCTTAATGAGTGATTCCTAACCTTTTTAAGGCTAATGGACTGCTCACCCACATGGGGAATTTCTCTCCAAAATGGGCACCCATTCCTCTTTAATTTCTTCTTACAATTTTGTCTCCCCTTTTGAAATATTGAGCTACTCAATATTAAATACCAATTTTGACTCAAAATTGGCCATCTTTCCAAGTCTATGTGTCTCCTATGTGGCTCTTATGTGGATGCCACATAGGTGCCACTTCATCCAAGTCTCTTCCTCTCTCCAAAAACTCTATAAATAGAGGCCTTCTCCTCTCATATTTTTATCTCTCATTGTGCATTGTTATTATGCTAGAATTACTTTAGAATTCATAGTTATTTTTATGCTTATGTTCTTAGCTTCTAGTTCTTATGCTTTCCATGCTCAAATCACTTATAAATCACATGCTAAGTTTCATTTTGGCTAAAAGCAATCATAGTTTCTTGCATTGTCTTGCATTCTAATCATAGTAGTTTAATTATTGGGAGAAGTTTGAGACTAGTCACTCCATACTAGTTCTTGAATCCTTCTCTCTTCATCTAATCTTGCATTGATCATAATCAATCCACTTGGGGATCCATTACATTTGTGTTTGAGAGAGCACATTCACATTCCCATAAGAGAGAAAATCAAACAAGCCTCTTGGGTGCAACTTATTTCTACTCTATCCAATGATATGAGGATACTTTTTATGTTTTCTTGCTTACTTTCATTTCACTTGAATTTCAAATGCTAACCCTCTAACAATTTCATATTTGTGAGTGATTGTAGGTTGAAGATTTTCCTCATACTACATTCTGGCATACCTGGTGGGACCCACGTCCCTTAAATTTCTAACTTCTTGTCTTAATTCTCTTTAAATTTTTCCAAGCACGTGGATCCGCATCTTCATTTTATGCAGAGGTGCTTGCGCAAATGCCGATTCTCCCCGAACTATCATTTGGCATCTGCGTTGAACCAATGTTTCCGCTCTACACTTGCATCTCTACCTAGAATAGCTAGTTTGAGACTTTACAAACACAACCTTTTGGTTTAAAAGGATCTTTGGTTTTCCTACTAGTTTTAGGCATCTTATCATTTTGTTTTTTAGCAGAGACTCATTTTACAAGCATAAATTATGCCAAATTTTTATTAAGGAGAATAAATCTTGATAATGGTTTAAAGGACACTAGCTTTTAGTTGTTTTAATACTCTCAAAATGGCTGAATTTGATCAAACTAAAGACTAAGAAGAAGAAAAAGTGACTTTATTTGCTGTCTTTTTTGTGTTTGCAGGTAAATCAGTGTCCTTGTAAATGTCGGTTCACGAACCAGCGTCTGTGATTCACAAATCGGCATCTGCACTTAACCGGTGTTTGCACTCTATAAACTGGCACCTCCCACTGGTATAACATCTCTCTATTTTTTCTATGTTTTTGGCCTGTTTTCCACTTTTTATCAGTTTTAGGCAAAAACTAGAATCAGCGTATGCACGCTGAATTGACGTCTGCGCTCTGTCAAAGTTGGATTTATCATGTACTAACAATTGTTAAGTGTTTCTTGTGTTTTTAACACTTTCCAAAGGCCAAAATTGAAATTACTAATCAGTTGTTTTGCAGCACTACTTGTCAAAGACACAATCTTAAGACTACTCACGTTTGTATTGCAGGTTGCCTCAGATCTACATCGAGAAAAAAATCGTGTTTGTATTAATATTTTTTTTAGGCACCTAGACTAATTAATTAGATTTTCTTGTCTAATCCTAAGTGAGTGTTAGGGGATTATGCTCTCTTCACTTTTGAGAAGATCAAAAACCTAGATAAACTTACTTAGTATTGAACAATTGAATCTTTTGGAAAGAACAAAGCATGTCTTGCGTGCTTGTGGAAAAAATGATACTGGATAGGAGAGTATGCTCTTTTCCCCTTTATGGGAAAATTATAAATCCAGACTCCTTTTTGTTTCCAATCCAAGTTACTATGAATCCTTTAGATGGGCCTGCCAGTTGAGGAAAAAATCTTTCAGGAATGACCCACGTGAGAATGAGGTGTAAGCCACACCACTCTAAGTCACGTTAATCAAATTTAATCCTTGGGGTTAAAGCCTCAGGAGTTGGTTGGCATTTGAGATTATACTTGGTTCTCTTCTAACTTAAGTGTGGCCTCGTGGTCTCAATGATGTTTATGTGACCACTTTTGTCAAGACGCTCTATGGGGCTATACAACTGAATAGTGCTTGCGCGGACATAAAGGATACAATCAAATGGAGAACCATACTAAAAACTCTAGGCTTAAAAGCTACCTGGAACACCCCCAAAAGGTGATAATGCTTGTGCAAGGAAGATAGTAACTTCCCCAAGATCACTCATACATTCGTGCCACCCTGAGCATTTGGAACTGGATAATATAGTGTCATGACTGGAGCCATTGCGTGCTTGGTGATGGCCATATTCTGATTAGCTATTGTGTGTGTGCCTAAGCTTACAAGAAATTATTTTCATGCTATGCCAATTCCCTAGGTAGATTTTGTGCTTGAAGTGCTTGAAGAACATTGACAAATCCAAAACATAGACAGAATATCCAACATTCAAATTTTTCATGTGCTTGTATCCTTCAAGGTTGCTTTGTCCCTTGTCAGATTGTTTTTAGACACATGCTTGTTATTTTCTGATTTGACTATGTTGAAATTGGTTCTTGCCATAGAATAAATCTATTGAAAAATCAGAACAAGATCAAGCTTTTGCCAAATTATCAGGACCACATCCTTTTGCAAAAAAAAAATTTGGTTTTTTATGAGATATGTCCTAAAAACCTCCAACTATTCATCAAAGATCAGATCTACTTATAGGACATGACCGATTCCAAGAAGCATAAGAATGTGAAAACTCTATTACCACTCGTATAAAGAGAATAAAAAAAAACAACCCGAGAGGCTACCAAGTACCAACACATTATCGATTATGTCAAGCAAGAAATCCATAAATGAGAACAATTTGAAAAAGTGATCTACAACAACAAGGTTGCTTGTTTCATGGGCAAATATCATCTAAACTCTACTTTTGTTGATTTCAACAATATGACTAGTCAGTTTACCACAACAAACACAAGTTCCTCCTCTTCTTAAGCTCACTTAGCTTGCATTTTAGGACCTCACTTAGGTTTTCATCTTTAGGAACACATCACACACTCATCCTAGCATGATCTTTCATTAAGAAAATCAATCCTAATCAGCCTAGCATCATCCTAATCATCCTTGATCAAACCCCTCACTTGGTATTGCATACCCTTTTGAGTTTCTAAAAACCTATATCTTAATCAAACCCCATCTTTGAGTGTCCTTAAACTAAGCATTGTTTAGGATAATCCCCTTTGTCTTTTGCAACCTCATCACCTTGATCAAAAGGTTTTTTCGCATTAACAAAGAATCTCATCTGCCAAAGACCACAAGTCTATCTTAGGTAGACAATCACATCCACTTGATCCTACACTAGGGAAAGCAACCCTTGATCCTTGCATACATCAAGTCATCCTTAATCCGTAAAAGCACATCCAGCATCTTAAGCACATCCTAATCCTAGTATCATCATCCTTAGTTTTACTAGGTGCATCCTTGCATACATCTTGCATCTCATATTCCTTTAGGATAGTCATTTCATGCCACCTATCACATGAGCCACTAAGAGAGGAAGAACATGGATCCTAATCTTTCCGCTAGCTCATCTAATCCTACGACTAACAATACCAATGCCATGGTTACTTATGCGCCTCAGCCCAATGATCAAATTGAACATATCTGGGTAGACACTAATGAAAATCCCATTCTAAGTACCATGGAAACATTTATCAACCATCTAGCACTTGTCCACATGGTAAACACCATGAGTGGATGCAACAGCAACCAGGTACTCTTGGACATCCAACAACAAGGACTTCAACTTCCACCTTGGATTATACCCACACTTGTCACATGACCTATGGAACTTCCAAGGGAACGTCCTTATCCCACTAGAAATGAAGTTTTTGATCCACTTCAACGAGTCCTACAAGTGGGAACTCTTCTCACACAAGTAGTTCATCCCTCCATTCCACCTTCCATCATACACACAACACCCTCACCTACCTCAGGAGCCCCACCTCCTGATGCCACATCAACAGTGCAAACAATACCCCCTATCACTATGCAATCACCTCTACAAGCCACAATCGCTCCTCTTTTGCAAGCAATCCCAAAATTCATTGCAAACTTTCCACCACCACCACTCAACACACAACAAATCACCATTCCACCCATTCCTACTCAACCCGTTCAAAGTGCTACAACCAGTTCGCAGCATCAAAGCACCCAAGTCTCCATGCTTATTCTGCCTTTCTTCATCATAGGCATGCCACCTACCAACACCTATAACCAACCCTTATTTCTGCAAGGGTCCACTTTTCCTGCTCCACCAATAATGCAATCACAATGAATGCCAACAGTTCTACCTCAAACGTTGTTCACCCCAAATCCCCTCATACTGCAACCATCCATGAATCCCTTCGCTGTACCCCAAATTCCCATCCAACCTATCCAATAGCAAAAACAACAACCTATCCAATAGCAGCAACAAAAACCTATCCAATAGCAACAATAACCTATCCAATAGAAGCAACAACAACCTATTCAGTAGCAACAAACCATCCAGCAACCATCCCAGCAACAACAATCACAACAAAAAATCACCAACCCATTCACATCCCAAGCGCAACAACCCCTTCACAGCTGCACAACCCACTATCCAAACTACACGGCAACCACAACCACAAACGTAGGGGGGAAATCCTATCATGGCACAACCACTGCAATAGTTTGATAATCCTTTTATCCAACCCGTGCAACAACAACAAACTCATTCCACCAATTACATAGCCATACCATCTTCCGCTGCATCACAAACAATTCCCCCTCCATAACAAGTTCTCACTAGGGGCATTTCACCATAAAACACTTATCCTCCATCCTATATAGGTGCACAACAGGTTCATCCCACCTATCCAACACTGCAACAAATACAAGCATATTTCCAATAGTTGCAACAATCTTATCAAGCACTGACACCTCCTCCACTACAGTATTCCCCTCAACCAGAGCTTCCACCACAACAGCCCATGTATGTTGACCAACAACCATCATACCAAACACCCCAATATCCCCCACAGAATCCTCCATACTCACCATTCGATCCATATCTGGTTCAACAAAATCCTGCAATCCTGATCAACAATCCTCCCCTGCAAATCAATCATGAATGGGAGGAAATGAAGAATGCTCTCAAGGAGCTAAAGGCTGGGACATAGGCTAAAACATTCAAGTTTGAAGAGGTATGTCCTTATCCATTTGATTGATCTATCACTTCCATAGCCTTCCCCAAGCATTTTGAGACCCCTAATATCAGGGGAAGGGCGATCCTGTGAGTCACATGAAAGAATTCTACATGGCCTATCAAGAAGTGGCCTATAGCAATAACTTCCTCATGAGACTATTTCCCAAAATCTTGGGAGACACCACTCTTGAATGGTTCTACAAAATCCCTTACGGCACAGTCTCTACTTTCACAGAATTAACTAAAAATTTTATGTCTCAATACGCACATAATGTCGAAAATGAATTCTCACTCCTTGACCTATGCAATTCCAAACAAAAGGGAGGAGAAAGCCTGGCTGATTATCTTCAGCGTTGGCAAGGGCTTACTAAAAGGTTGTCTTACCAACCCCCAAAACAACATCTTATCAAAATCTTCATTAACAACCTTCATCCTAAGCTTGCCTATCACATGCGCATGAACTATATACAAACTTATCACGACATCAGAATCAAAGGTATGGACCTTGAATGAGGTCTTGTAGAAGAAGGTACCATTAAGCACTACAAAAAATCCCAGCCTAATAAATATAACAATGATCGATTACAATACTAAAACAAGAACAAAAATGTAGTAATAGATGGAGCCACTGACACCAAACATGTTCAAGTTGTGGTAGCTAGTCCTAATGCACCTACCCAGACTTATCAGCAAGCACCACCAATGTACCCTCAACCTCCTCCCATGTATCAACAACCCACTCCCACGTATCCTCAACCAACATATCAGCAAAACATGCCCCCTCAAGGTGCGCCTATCTATCCTCCTCCAGGAACATCATATCAACATAACTACCAAGGTCCTATGAATCAGACAAATGCTATATCAGTCCCACACGAACAACAAAGAACTCACGCTTTGAATACACCACAACACATGTTTACCCCTTTGGGTGAACCTATAGGTGTCATCTTCCATAAGCTAGTCCAAGCTAACCAAGTCGTGTATCCTAAAATACAGCCATTTGATGACTCAACTCCTAAGCTAGCTTGGTATAAAGACAACAAGTACTGTGAATACCATTGTGTTAAGGGACACACCACCCTCAAATGCATGAAGTTGAAACACTATATTCAGGATCTCATTGATCACAAGGAGATTGAAGTAGACTCTCCTGCCTAATCATCACCAAATGTAAGCCTCAAAATTTATCAAAATGCGTTCCCTAAACACACTTCTGATACAAGCCTAGGCAATCCTACTCAGTCCTCTAATCAGGGAAAGGGTAAAAAAGTAGAAAATACTGACAGAAAATATTATATGAATGCATATATCAACTATGATAATCTCATCGGCTGCATATCCCAAGTCCAGTCCTCCATCAATGTCATCCATGTCAAGGGTGCCGATAACCAATGTGCCATCACCACTCATAGAGGTAGGATAACAGTCACAGGTGGTGGTCCCGCCCCATCTGCTGGGACCCAATACAACATTTTGGAACACCTAGGGAATACCCCATCCCAAATTTCCATCCTGGATCTTCTCCACACATCACCCAATTATCAAGAGATCCTCAATAAAGCCTTGCAAGAATCCCGTGTTCCCAGTGACATCAACCTCACTGAATTCCAAAACCTTGTTGGACACGTGTCTACATCTTGTGGGGTCTCCTTTAGACCAATAGACCTACCCTCAGAAGAAACCAACCATAATCTCCCACTCTGTATCGCTGTCATGGTTAAAGATTTTGCCATCAAATGGGTCATGATAGATAATGGATCAGCCCTAAATCTGTGTACTCTAAAATTCATAAAATAGTTGGGTTGCATTGAGGCTGATATAACAAATGATGTCATCACAATAAAATCATATGACAATCTGGAGCGTACTTCTGAAGGCACAATATCATTGCCCATTCAAGTGGGCCTAGTTATCCAAGATATATTATGTCATGTTGTTGATCTTGACCTTACCTTCAACATCCTCCTTGGACACCCATGGATTCATTCTATGCAAGTCGTCCCATCCACCTACCATCAGTGCATCAAATTCCCATATAAAGGCATTGAGATCACCATCCGCACAGATCCCAAGCCCTTCGCATACTGCAATGCATTGGAGACATCCTTTCCTCATTCCAATCACTATCCCGGGATTGATATTCAGACCCAAAAACAATCCTCTCCTCCACCTTGTCCATGGTCAAGATCAACAACAAAGGTTGTGGTGAGTACACTTTATCTTATGCCTTCATAGTTGGAGCACTACCAATTGATCCTCACACTCAAGGCCACCAGCCAAATCTAAGCAAAATAGAATTAGAGACAACTAAGGCACTACAATTTGGTTCTACCACTTTTATATCAAAAGGTACTTTGACAGGCCAGGAAATGGCACCAAACATCAACCGATGGCTATATAAAGATCCACCACCCAAGGACACAAATCGCCTCAATTACTTCAAAGATAAGTACCCCGCAACACACAAACTAGTGACAGAAAAATGGAACTACCAAGGAGGTGGCCTTGGTTATGAAGAGTAAGGAATGAAAGATCCTATTATACCTACTCAAATAGAAAATCATCTGGGCCTTGGCATGGGCTCTGATATGAATGGGGGCACCAATGAGTTCATCAACTATTCCTCTTTTCCATCCCTGGGCAAAATCACTGACATCGAAGATATCCCCGAAGAGAAAGTTGTGAGAGCTTATGATGATGTTTTTGATGATGAAACCTTCCTTGAAAATGTTGTCCTACAACAAATTTTCATCCTCTTCATTGACCTTCCCCTCTGCCATCTTGAACTCATAGACTGGGACCAACCAAGTGTCATACATGTTGACAAGTTCCAAAGTGAGGACACGCTCCTAAGCTTTATGGGAGCAATTGAACAAAGCAATGACTGGGGGCAAGACTCAGCATATGTCTACAAACTAGACCCAAAGGCATACTTTGGGGAAGAGGAGAACTTTAGCCACAAAAATGACACAGAAAACAAAAATAAAAAAGAGAAAAATTGATCCCCTAGCGAAAACCCCTCTGGGGTGCTATCTGATCATAAAAAAGTAAAAACAAAGGGCATATCCCCTGGTGAAAACCTCTCTAAGGTGCTATAGGATGAAGATTCTCCTCTTCCTCTTATCTGAGATTACAGGCCTAAACAATCATCAATTCTCATTGAAGAAGCAAAACCTATCAACCTGGGTACCAAATAAAATCCCACCATCACATACATAGCAGCATCTCTGACTGAAGTAGAAGAAAGTGATCTTGTCACTTTACTAAAGGAATCCATCAACAAGTTTGCATGGTCTTACTCCCACATGCCGGGGTTAGATCCCAACTTCATGGTTCACCATCTAGTAGTGGAGCCAAACATCAAACCTGTCAAGCAAAAGCTCAGAAAGATGCACCCTAAAGTGGCACTACTTGTCAAAGTGGAGCTAGAAAATTTACTCCAAGCCAAGATCATCCACCCCATTGACTATTCTGACTAGATCTCTAATATGGTGCCTGTATCTAAGCCTAATAAATCAATCAGGATATGTATAGATTTCAGAGATCTCAATAAGGCATGTCACAAGGATGTTTTCCCCTTGCCAAACATAGAAATGATTGTGGATCTCACAGCAGGACATGAGATGTTGTCACTCATGGACAGATTTTCTAGATGTAATCAGATCTACATTGTAGAAGAAGATCAACATAAGATAGCATTCACAACCCCTTGGGGCACCTTCTGCTATAACATGATGCCTTTTGGCTTCAAGAATGTTGGGGAAACCTATCAAAGAGCCATGATTGTAATTTTTCATGACATGATTCAGAAGATCCGTGAAGACTATGTGGATGATATCTTGGCAAAATTAGTAAAAAGGGAAGATCACCTAAATGTTCTCAAATGCGTCTTTGAAAGAATTGGACACTACTGCTTAATGCTCAACCCTAAGAAATGTTTCTTTGGAGTCACATCAAGCAAACTCCTAGGGTTTATTGTATCCAGACAAGGCATTGAAATTGATCCAAAGAAAGTACAAGCTATCATAGAGATGCCTCCACCAAAAACACTCTGACAACTATGCAGTCTCCGAGGAAAAATATAATCTATGTGTTGTTTCATCTCTCAACTAGCAGACAAGTGCCAACCATTCACTCATCTCCTATGAAAAGATAATACATTCAAGTGGGATCCTTAGTGTCAGAAGAGTTTTGACAAAATCAAAGAATACTTGGCTAATCCTCCCATCTTGGTACCACTTGTACCTGGTCGACCACTCATCCTATACATTTCTACTACTACCACAGCACTGGGGGCACTCCTCACTCAATTTAATGACAAAGGCAAAGGAAGAGCTATTTATTATATCAGTCAAACCTTAGTGGGTTATGAGCTCAATTATTCTCCTATGGAAAAAGCATGTCTGGCAGTGGTCTTCACCACTCAAAAACTTCACCATTACATGCTTAGTCACACAACCACACTCATTTCAAAGGTGGATCCTCTCAAGTACCTACTCTCCAGGACTACACTTACAGGTCGAATGGCAAAATGAGTTATGTTGCTAAGGCCCTGTTTGTTTGGGGAATTGGAATTTGAATCAAAACCTGATTATCACAAAATCGGGTTTTCAAATTTTGGTTTTGCATCTTCGGGTTAAAATTTGGACCGTTTGGTTGACCTAGAAGATGGATTAGTCAATCCATCTTCTGCGTTTGGTTTCCAATTTCACAATTGGAATTGGAACTGACAAATTCCAACTTCCGCATTTGGTTCACAATTTTGAATTGGAATTGGAATTAGACACTCCATGTTCTATGTTTGGTTCTACATTTCAAATTGGAATTGGAATTTGACAAACTTTATAAATTTTTACTATTATTGAATAATGTTTAATTTATATTGCGATTTATTTTGTCCATTTTTTCCATTTTTTTTATTTTGTATTTTTTTTAATTGTGCTTCTGATCATACATGTGCTTCTATATTCATGGATAAAACTTGGAAAGGATAGCTCACTTGATTACAATTTTTTCATGCTTATGATCATAAAAATATATGTTGATCTCCTTTTTACTAATTATTAGATTATATTTTAAATTTATATAGAATATCATATTTAATCTTTCACAAATGACAAATACATCATATTTTGTTTTTATTTGATATGGAAACAGACATGCTGATTGTAATGTTATATGACATCGAGACTATATACCAAATAAAATTAGGAATTGGTAGTGCCCCTCGCAAGCACTATCGATCCTCTCATCATCTTGCATCCTTCTTTCGAAAAAACAACTTGCACACCTACATCATTCAACATACTTACAGATAATAGGTTTCGTGCCAAACCTGGAATGTGCATAACTCCGTTGATTCCCTTTACTCCTCCATCAGGAAATCTGATAATGACCCTTCCGCGTCCAACTATCTTTAGGTGAGAATCATCACCCAAGTACACCTTTCCACCATCGAACTCTTCATATTTTGAGAACCAGTTTCGATGAGAGGTCATGTGAAAAGATGCACCTGAGTC
>MU224952.1:58893-98628 GCA_018584345.1 Thuja plicata | reverse complement strand
CTTGCAAATAATGTAATTAAGTGTGAGTGTACATGTCTAGTTGGCATGTTGATGTGTCAACATCTTGAATTGTGTGTAAGGAGATCATGGCTGAAATGGTTATGATGGATTCCTATGACACGTAAGAGCTATTTCTAGAAGATTCAATGATGGGTGAAGACATGCAAGACATGTGGCAACTCATAAAGTTGAGTACTGTACACTCTTTTGCAATTGTGGGGTTCAAGTTCCTATTTTCTCAGAGAATGGTAAAACCCTAATATAGCTATCTTTGGAAGTTGCCCTAAAAAGGAAAGTGCATGATATATATAAAGCATTTTTAGGGTTGCAGACTGGGATAGGAAAAGAGTGTATTGTTGGGTATGATCTCATGCTACTAGATTTGTCTTTGAGTGTCGATTGTCTCCTGAAAGAGCTTGCATTGCAAGTGTGTTGTAACCGTTGTGTTGAAGATAATACATTGTGCAGGTTTTGGAGTGCTGGGGTTTTTTACTAAAAAGTTTTCCCCAGGGTAAATCATTGTGTCATTCTCTATTTTTTGTATGCATGGTATATGGCTGCAATATCATTGTTAAAGTAGTTAACGAATCTGAAATTGTAAGGATTTAAAAGAATTTGCACAATACTTTCCTTTAGAGATTAGTGTAGGAAGCTATTTCCACACCTGAGTTTCCTTACAAACACATCAATAGATCATACATCATAAGAATCATAAGATTCCTCTCAATCATATATATATATCAATGTCTGTCAATAAACTACATCATGTGCACCTCGGTGCTAATATACATGTATAATCTCAAAAATGCAAAACTGTGTGTCATCTGATCCTCTGATGAATCATACTGGTGGCTGTGATGATCCACCTCCCTGCCCTGGTGGTGGACATGGTGGCATCCCCATTGATCCCTGTGACATTGAAGTCTGCACTATGCTCTAATAATGTGACCTCTCTGAGTAGTCTCATCTCTATCCCTTGGTAACTAGCTGATGATATAATGCTCTATAATGGGATGCCTCCCTGCCTGCCCTATTCGCATCTCTATGAGTTGTGAATGCCTCAGCCACCACCTACCCAACCCCACCTGCTATAGCTACCTACCTAGAGATAGCATGCTTAGCTCTATACACCTCTGCTTTTTGCAGTGCTGCATCCCTCTCTGAGGTCAATGCTAAAATCTGCGTGGTAGCCTGCTCCATCTACAGGGTCAGCATATCCAACTGGCCTGTAGGAGTACCTATCTCGGTATGCAGCTCTTAAGAATCCTACGTTAGATCCACCATAGAGAACTCTCCTGAGTCCACCTAGACTTGTAAGGTGTCAAGTGCACCCTTTTCCCTGTCAGCCCATGTTGTCTCTGCAGTCACTAACCCCTGTATCTGGGCAATCTCTACATGTAGACTCGCGTCAGACACCACTGTCATGTCTAGTAAACCTCGTAGTCTCATGCACTCTATCTAAAGACTGTCTCACTCTTTGATAACAATATCATAGGTCTCATGTGCTACATACCCTGTGGCTGGCCCTTGTGGCCCCTATACTTGTGGTGGTACTGGTGGTGCCTGCACCTGTACCTGTGCTTGATCCTGTACCTGTGCTGGTGGGGGGCCCTATGGCCCCTGATCCTATACCTGCACCTCTATCCCTACTATGAGAGCATCCATATACCTCCCCCATGTCCCTACCTCCCTGGTGACATGAGGATGTAAGGCATCCTCTGCCACCACTCCCTGTTGTAGCCCAAACTATTGCATGACCCTGGATGGTCTGTACCTCTCTATTTGGTAGATGGTCCTCCCCAATAGAAATAAATTGGTCTAAACGTATGATAGGTATGAAAATTCCTTAAACCCATCCTCCCCTCCTGCTGCCTAGTCCATAGCCCCTCATGGCTCGCATAATCTTTATGGGGTCCAGCAGGAAACCTGTACCTCATCTATCAGTCGCTGCTAGTATCCAATATAGCTGATGGAGGTGTATCTCAAGGGGAGCCTATATCTACAGGCATAGGGCTCCCCAAGATGTCATGACTACCTAACTCTCATAGGTTAGAACACTACAATGTGCTCCCACGCCCACACTAACATCAAGGTCACTCCATTCTCTATGTTGTGTGCCTCGCGGTACGCAGCCATGTGTAGATCATGGTATAGCTATCCTAGGACAACATACCGCCAGTAATAAGAGGTCCCCTCCTCTAGAATTTGTGCTAGCACCCATGACCAACCTATGCCAAAATCATGTCCCACCATATTAGCTAATATACATCCCCCAATCAATCCTTCCAGATAAAGAGCTATCCGCCTCAACCTCCTATCAACTACTAGCTGCCAGGGCATCCAGGTGCGGTATGTTAGAATCTGCCTCATTAGCTACCTGAATGCAATCTCCATATAATGGTCACTTTCCTCCAATCGGTATCGAGGAATCACTCCTTGGATAGGTATCCACAGAATCTGCCAAACGTCCTCTAAAGTAATGGTCACCTCTCCAGTAGGCAAGTTAAAGGTGGTGGTGTCACTATGCCACTGCTCGATCAACGTGGTCATCATCCCATTATGAACCCATAGCCTATGTCAATGGGGCACATAGTCCAGCCCAACTATAGCTAATAACCCCCAGTCATCCTCTGTCAGCTATGACTCCAACTCCATGGTAGGAGGCCAATGCTCTTGCGATCCCAATGGTGGGAACTGCTCCTGCAAGAATTTCAAAAATCCACCATGTCAATCACCTTTTCTTCTAGTCCTAGTCTAACCCTCCTAAAGTGGGGCATCTTGTCCCTAGGTCTTTTGTTGACCCATCCCCAACCCTGCCAGGTCCCTCCCTTTTGGTGTTTTCCCTTTTAGTTGCAGATGTCAGTTCAGCTAGAAATGCCAGTTCATACACCGGCGTCTCTGACATCCATCCTGTAGATTGCCATCTTTGAAGATGCGGGTCTGGATTCAGCATCTTCAAAGATACCGGTCTAACACCGTCGCCTCCAGAGATGCTAATCTGGAGATCAGCATCTACGAAGATGTCAATCTAGGGAACGACATCCTTACAGATGCTGGTTTGAGAACTAGCGTCTCCGGTCTGCAATTCAAAATTCTCCTCATTAATGCCCCATCTACCCTCCCAAAGTATTAAATAACTTTAATAACAATAAATGTGAGGTCTTGAATAGCTCACTCACCCGTACTGGTCACTCGGTGGGCCTCCCATGTGTGCGCACACGCTCTCCAAGCTGTCCTTTCATCCTCTCATCAGCCATCTTTTCACTCTAGAGCTCAAATTTTCACTATTCACTATTCACAAATGACCTTCTTTAACCACCCCAGCCCCTCTTATAGCCCCCATTTTCCCCAAAAACATTTCCCACCTCGTTCCCCCCCTGTGTATATTTTTTTATATATCGTCCTATTGTACAGCTTGAATACACATAAAATCTCAAAAACATTTGAAAATCGTGCAAAATCCAAAAAATTTAAAAAATTTTAAAATTTCCAAAAACATCAAATATTCTCAAAAATCATGCAATAAATACTTCATTCTTTTTTATTCATTCTAGGTCTTCATTTTCAACACACATTTCGACTCATATGACTGCGACATTATTTTTCACCAAATCAATTTTGTGACCGATTGTCCTTGCTCTCCATCCTATTCACAGCTTTTTCCAGCGAATCTCTTTTATCAAATTCAATCCAATCTTTGCCTGTCAGAATGCATCCTTCCAGCGTCAGCTTATCAAATCCTTCATCACATCGATCCTGTTCATGGCAAGAACTTTGGACCAAATGACTACTTGGTCATGAAGCCTTCTTTATTGATTTTATCTTTTTGTGTCAGTTAAAACCTACTCACCACTACCTCGATCTGCTATATGTTGGTGTGTTGTGACTGGTCGCTACTAATACATGCGTCTTTTATAGTGTGCTTTTATTTGAGCATCTAGTCCACACAAAGGAATCTTTTCATCTATGTTTTCTAACACCTGATGCATACCTCCTATTGCAATATCAAAATCGGATGTGCTCTCCATAGTTTTCACACAAATGGATCCCCAAAGCTCATTAGCTGCATTTAATTACATCTTTGCATTTGCATTCTCAGCTACATTGTTACTTGCATTTCAGAAGCTTCTATTTATTCCCCCTTCCTTTCCCCTCTCCCATTGTGTCCTTTTTTGAGAAAATCCCACAACATTATCTTCATTGTATTCTTTTCTCGAGGGGGCACAACCCCGTACCATCATTGCTTCAGCATGAATACTAGAAACCCTCTTCCTCTAGGGAAACTCATTTTCTTATCTTTGATGAAACGTCACTTTTGATGCCACGTCAAAGAGGGGAAAAATGTAGATGTCCAAAAATATTAATATTATTATTAATATTATTTTCCCTCTTATTCCTCTAACTATTTAATTCAATCAATTAAATAGTTTCATTTATCAATAGCTTAAATACTATTCTAATGTATTTCATTTAAATACATTTGTCTCATGAAATTCCCATTTTAATAAATTTACATTTATTAAATCCTCCATTTTCCTAATTCTTCTAAACCATAATTTATTAAAATTTGATTTGAATAATACCCTAAAACCCTAGCTAGGAGCCTATTAATCCTACAAAGCCTACCCTATTCCTACCCTATTCCCATCACCTCATTTCCTAAGTATACTTCCCCACCTAACTGTCCTTTAACCATGCTTAATGGGTGATTCCTAACCTTTTTAAGGCTAATGGAATGCTCACCCACATGGGGAATTTCTCTCTAAAATGGGCACCCATTCGTCTTTAATTCCTTCTTACAATTTTGTCTCCCCTTTTGAAAATTTAGCTACTCAATATTAAATGCCAATTTTGACTCAAAATTGGCCATCTTTTCAAGTCTATGTGTCTCCTATGTGGCTCTTATGTGGATGCCACATTGGTTCCTCTTCATCCAAGCCTCTTCCTCTCTCCAAAAACTCTATTAATAGAGGCCTTCTCCTCTCATATTTTCATCTCTCATTGTGCATTGTTATTATGCTAGAATTACTTTAGAATTCATAGTTATTTTTATTCTTATGTTCTTAGCTTCTAGTTCTTATCCTTTCCATGCTTAAATCACTTAGAAATCTCATGCTAGGGTTCATTTTGGCTAAAATCAATCATAGTTTCTTGCATTGTCTTGCATTTTAATCATAGTAGTTTAATCATTGGGAGAAGTTTGAGGCTAATCACTCCATACTAGCTCTTGAATCCTTTTCTCTTCATCTAATCTTGCATTGATCATAATCAATCCACTTGGGGATCCATTGCATTTGTGTTTGAGAGAGAACATTCACATTCCCATAAGAGAGAAAATCAAACAAGCCTCTTGGGTGCAGCTTGTTTCTGCTCTATCCAATGATATGAGGATACTTTTTATGTTTTCTTGCTTGCTTTCATTTCACTTGAATTTCATATGCTAACCCGCTAATGATTTCATGTTTGTGAGTGATTGCAGGTTGAAGATTTTCCTCATACTACACATTCAACTAGCAAAAAAAAAAAACATCTACTTCAGTGAAAACATTATAATAATAGCGCTTACACCTCAAAAGGTGCAAGTGTGATGCCCATAGGAGAGATTAAATGAGTTGATATATAAGACAAAATGAGTTAATATATAAGTGAAATATAAATTGATTTAATTTTCAATATTGTACATACAAATTTTCAAGACACATATGGTGAAATTGGTAACTAATGCAATGTTGTATTCTTTTGTTTCTACCATTTTTTTTTGCATGAGGAAAATAATAGCACAAACTTTCTAGGGTAAAGGTGGCAAACTTGAAATGAGCCACCCTACCACCCACTATCCTTACAAATTGAAATAAAAAATTCCCTTACCCAATGTTCCAAGTTTGCCATCATTAAAACAACAAATATAGTAATTATCATGTGAAAAGATAGAACAAGAGACTCAAAGGAGAAATAAATGAAAAAGAGATAATCAACATTAAGGAGCCCCCTTTGCATGTACAAGGAACAAAAAACTATTCATCAAGAACCATTGAACGAATATAAGGATAGGAAATGATAATCTGGATAGAGAGAGGGAGAGTGTATAGTATCTTCCGAATCACCAACACTTTGGAAAGCTCTCGAATCTTCCATATGGTATGCTGAGGGTGAACACAAATAATTTCAGTTAACTTAATGGAAGATGAAAACAATAAAAGAACACCATAAATAGAAAGAAAAAAACCAACAAACCAACTAAAGTGGAAATACAAAGTATTACCAATGTGACTTGATAAGGAATGATCAAGTGGAGAGGGTGAAACAAGGATGCAATGAATATAATGCATAGATGTCACACAGACCAAGTATGGGGCCTGCACAAAATCCATACATATGGTCAAAGAGCTAGATAGAACCTCTGCAAATAAAGTATATTCAATTTAATTTTATATACCTCGTAGATATTCTATGAAGCTGGAGTCAGGATAGTAGACTACATGGTTTTGTATGCTCTATGTTATAGGTTAGCTCCATAAAGCGTAAAGAGAACCAATGAATTTCTACAAAAAAAAAACTTAGAAGTGTACTAACATACAATTGAATTGTTGAATCAAATGCAACCAATGATTTCCATGATATTTCAATTTGTCATGCTTTCCAATTGCCTGCAAGGATGCAATTAAAAATAATAATATCTAAATGGACTTCATGCAATAATGTTTATTCTAGATATAGTTAAAGAGGTTGGCTTCAGAATCACATATATTTTCCCTAAAGAGACATTAGTTGCAATCGATCCTATTCTTTTTTCTTATAATTGTGTACGCATTTTTTTGCATTCTGGAATATCTCTCGAAGGTGAATGGGGGCCCAATGTGGAGGCCATTTAGTGACTTGACTCAAGATATAGCTATAAATGTTAGCCCCTGACTCTCAATCTTTCCAATATCAATCATTTCTCATTGAAGCGTTAGACCTTGAGACTTGTGTATGGTAATAGCCCATGCCATTATGAGTGGTAGTTGTCTATGGTTTCCAAGGGACACATGCACTATTGGTATATATTTTGGGTCACCCTCATTCCATGGTGGCCCATCATAGGTGCAATGCTTTTGGACCAACATTTAGAGTAGTGAAATGTCTACTACACATAATGAGTGGTAATTTTTGAAGCATATGGCGTGTTTCTTGGGCTTCTATATCACAGTCTACAACAAGTTATGTCATAAATTTTCTATATGAAGTTAAGGCTGGGTCACCTATTTTTTGGCATGTGGATATTCTCGTAACCATATAAGTGCAACTTTAAGATTTTCTCTCCGCTTTTGCTACATATTTTGAAAATGTATTTTAGAATGTGTGCTCGTGAGACAACATGCTGGAAATCTATATTGGTTTTCCATATTAGGATAATTTCGGGGTTGTGTATGTTTAACCTATCATCATTTTGTGTAGGTTCATGTTTCTTTGTGCCTATGCTATCAATTGATAAAGTAGAGATGCTTTGATTCTTCCATAGATCTTTCTAGCTACACTCTAGTTCACCACGCTTCTTTCGCAAGCAGGCACCCTCTCTACATTTTGTGGGTCTCTCGACGCAATTGATTATGGTTTCATAGTCATTCGAAGGGTCAGCAAAAAATATATGAGCTACATTTAGCAAGCACGGATCATCAAGCAGAGATCAATGTATTGGATTGCTACCTTGTAATAGATCATGGGGGATCAATTCACTGACATACATATCAAAAAATATTCTTTCTTTTTCAACTTCCACACTATTATTCTAATCAAGCATGTCCATGTTAGGTGCATTTTGGAACCAAATGAATCCATGCACATGGGTTGTTCTTCTGTGTTGCCACTCGTACTAGTACCAGTAATCTTTGGCATGAAGAAGCTTTTCAATGACCTCTTCTTGAAAAATTGAGAAGCGTTGATGCAAGTATAATGAGGTGGCATGAGGGTTATGTTGGATATATTTTAAATTTCTAGGTCTTGTTGCAAATTTTTGGTTCCCAGTGTCAGATTGTGTCCTAAATTGTCAAAATCTATTCAGGTATATGTGCAAATTTTCCTACAAAAGGTTGAAATCCATGCATTATGAGCAAGGGATACATGAAACCCTAGATCCTAGGTCATTTATGTCCTTTCCGGGAAAAAGTCCCTAAGTCTTTGTAAGCTTGTTCTTTTTTCAAGTTACTTTATCGTTCACTTAAGTGACATTGGCCCATATGTTTTATTTTTATGTTTAAAGTGGGGCCACTTTTCCAATTGAAAGGTTAGGTTTCATGTCTTTTAAGTTGGGCGTGTACCTTTCTTTTTATTTTCCTAATTCTGAACGCTTTAATTTTTACTAAGTCTGAGTATTCACGGCCTTTTAAAAAATTGTATCTTATGTCACGCAAATTCTTTTTTATCTAATGGCTATCGTATTCCCTCAAGCCAAAGACGTAGGAAATATATCATCCAAGGGAATGCGAGAAGGTGACACATGTCTTTGGTGGTTCTGAAATTTATTATAAAGTGGTGATAAAGTACTTAGAAGTCTGATTTGATCCAACGGTTGTTGCACTGCCGCAAGCCCAAAGATGTGGCCGATCTATTTCACAAGGGAATGTGACTAAGTGACACCTGTCCAGTGGGACCAAACGAGGTTATAAAATTCAACATAAAGGTTATACAAGTCAGTCTTAATCCGACAGTTGTCGTATTGTGCAAGCTTAAAGATGTGCAATATCTATCTCTTAAGGCAATATGACCAAGTGACGCGTGTCTCTGGTGGGCCTGATGAAATGTTAACAAAGCTAATTAAAGTGTTGCAAGTTAATTTTAATTTGATGGTTTTCGTGTTCCCTAAAGCTTAAGATGCAGTTAATCTATCATCTAAGGGAACGCGACAAGCTGCCACGTGTATTGACCGAGAGTCAGAAGCTATAGTTAATAAAAGGGATAGTTAAGTAATCTACGGGCAGGTTAAATTAAATCAGACAGTGGTTGTGTTGCCTCAGTCTAAAGATGATGTTGATCTATCTATCAAGGAAACATGATGGCCCTCCACGTGTCTTCTACTGATGGTGATTTTTATTAACAAATGTTAGCTGCAGGATGCAATGGTAAGTGTTGAGATCGATGGTCAGGGTTTAAACTGATCAAGTAAAATTATCTAAGTCATTGGGTCATGAATTTTAAAATGCAGCGGAAGTAATGGTGAGGCATGTGGCCATCGCAACAAGAAGTAAATGCTAAATCCTAGTTGAGATGGTGTATAAGTCTGCTGTCAAATCTTAAAAGACCAAAATTAACAAAGTATTTCAAAGCGGAACTGAGTGCTGGAAATTTGCTATCTGTGTCTTGAAATTGCAGAACAACTAAGATTCTTATCAAAATACATTCCTGAGCACCTGTGAATTAAATCAGCATTAGGGTTGGTGTATAAATTAATTTCCTACATACAAATTTGTTATATCTCTGTCTAGAAACCCAAGTTTCAAAATGCCACCCAAAAGAGAGATTTCGGAAGAGACCGATTACCTAAAAAGAAATGTATATGAAGATCTATTACAAAAATTAGATGAATCAACTAATGAGGCTTCAAAGGTTAAATAATTGATGCTGAAATAACTTCGTTTGAAAGTGGGAGAGGATTTATGTGACAGGGGAAGGTGGGCACGAGATGCCAAGACTAGTGTAGCTGGTTTGGATCTATTCAAGTTAACTTTTAGTTATAGAAATTCCTCCACTCCAGATAGAAATATATGTCAATTTGATGTGGTAAAATTAATGGTCCCTAGTGTTTTCATGGACACAGATATATTAGTTCAAATTGCAAATAAATATGATAGTACTTCTAGGGTTGTATAGGATGTTAATGATAAAGCATTGGTGAGTGCTGAAGAGATAAGGGAAGTGTTCAATTTGAATGCTCCTTATGTCTAGATGGATGATATTTATATTGAAATTTTCAAAAAAGTGTATGGAGCTCAGAGAGATTACCTCAGAAATGGTCCATTGAAGGAATATTTTAGCGAAATAGGAGGTCTGATTGTAGTAGGGCCCAACACCTGACCCTTAAAATTGGATTATTTTAGCTCAAGATAAAAAATAATGTATAGTGCCCTATGTTACATTTTTGGAGAGGATGAAGAAATATTAATTCCCATTCTTTACATTTTTATGATGGTGCAAATCCTCCACTCCCATCTGGCCATTATTTTTTTTATTTTTCCACCCATCTTACTGAATTGATTCATCAGGGTTTTATAGGGATAAAAAATGCCAAGGTAACTAGACCCTTTGGATGGTATTATATGCTCATGCACATGATCTTATTCAAGAATTCTGACTATTTTGGAGAGGAGATGGAATTAATGAGATTCAAGGATGATGAAGAGATGTTGATAGAAGTAATCTCCTAGGTGTGCTCACACAACTCCCAAGATAGGACCAATTTTGTCACTATCCAATTTAGGTTCCTAATTCCAATTTAGGACCTTCCTAATTCAATTAACACTCTTTCCAAGACTCCTCCCAACTCTTATCAAAGAGTTACAATGTTGTGTTTTCACCTTGGATGACAACTATCTCAGCTTTGTCACAATACTGTCAAAGGGCTTGAAGAAACTATTCCATATTTCTCCATACCAATACTCTCCATGCTACAAGGGAAATTTAGGCACTTGTGATGTCATCCCTACATCCAAACAACTCACAATCCATAATTTTTTTTTTAGACCCAAAATGGTCGAGTTCTTGAATTGTCTCCAAACTGTCCTAATAGGCCTAGTAGTCCTATTAGCCCTATCCAGAGCGTTTTTCTAGCTTAACTCTAAAAAATATTTCCTGACCCCAAAAACTATTATTGGATCTAGATACCCTTTTTAAAGACCTAAAGGATTTCTAAGGTCTTAGGTCTCCAACTCATCTGTGCAGTCCTATCCAAGAAAGTAAGGCTTTTATGCCTATTTTAGCTCTTCACAAGCTATGCTCTGATTTCTCTTCACAAATCCATCTAGATGGATTTTTCATGCTATGAACTCAATCCTAGAAACTCATAAGACCCTAATGACTCTCTTACATCACTTTTTTTAGTTCATCGTATCATTCCCTTGTCTCTATAATGATTTCTAACCTCTCATGCACCTAACCAGGCTGTCCTAACTCGCCT
Source organism: Thuja plicata (assembly GCA_018584345.1). NCBI lineage: Eukaryota > Viridiplantae > Streptophyta > Pinopsida > Cupressales > Cupressaceae > Thuja > Thuja plicata. Next base: position 87,479 of record MU224952.1, on the reverse strand, counting down.
AGGGCATGCGTTTAAAAATATCCCCACACCTTTCCAGACCTCCTAATCCTATATAAATTATGTATAGAGACTCCCCTATGCATTCCATTCAACCTTTTATGATTCCCATTGTTGAATTTCATGGGGGAGCCATGAAAGCAAAAACTGTATGTAAGAGACCAGCAGACTGTCTAATACGCAAATAATTTCCTACGACTTGAAGATTAACTCTAAACTACTAACACACTAAAGAGAAAAGACTTTTATCACTTGACACTACATGAATCCATAGCTAACTCTCATGATTTAATCCATCATAACACCATTAACATGCAAAATGAGTCGATTGTATATTGTCTGCAGAGATATCTTCTTCTTGATCACAAAAACTTGATTACAATCACTCTACCTCAAGATTCAAGCTAGAGAGTGTCTTAGATTCCATTCTCCACCATTCTAGGTCAATTGGAGTCATTTCCCACTCCTACAATTGAGGGGATCCAATGTTTTTGAGTTGCATGCAAAATTTGCAAAAAGTTGCAAATGTTGTGATGACAACTTTTGGCATCTTTTGCATTAACTATGTAAACTAGAATCTAGGGCCTCTAGGATATGTAGTTTGATGAAATAAAACCAATTAATGACCTTAAGGTATCTTTCACATCATTCACAGGTCTAGAACACATTTTGAGCCCAAATCCCAACATTAGACCAACTAGGACTTAAACTAACAAAACAACTAACAAATACTAATTGGTGATCTTAGTCCTAACACTAACTCACCTAGTCGACATGACCTACTAAGGCCTCAAAGAAAACACACCTCTTTGACTTGGCTAAGGTCAGATACAAGCCAAAAACTACTAAGTCTTGAGGATTGCCTAGGTGCTACTGCACCATCCTCCCCTAAACAAAAGGATTCAATCCACCTTTGGATTGAGTAAGTTGGTGTCAACCCCCAACTTCTTAAACTCACTTTCTTTGATCCATATTGCATCTGCATTAGATTTTCCTCTCCATTTGATCAACTATTCTTTGTACTCCTTCTTCCTGGTCTTCTTGTAAATTCTAGAATCTAGTATGCTCCCTTCTTGTCTGATTGGTGTAGATGGTAAGTGCAGATCTTCAACCTCCTGTATGACTTCATTTAGACTCTGATCAACATCATGGATTGGGCCTTTGTACAATACCAAGTCTACAACATTGAAGATTGGTGATAAACCCAAATCCAAGGAAGTTCCACATTGTAAGCATTGGCTCCATACTTTTCAAGGATGACACATGAACCAATTCTCCTCATCTGAAGCTTGTGAGGTGTTCCTTTCTGAAGTCTTTCTTTACTAAGATGAACCATTACTAGATCTCCAATCTTGAATTGGACATTCCTTCTTCTCTCATCCACTTTGGTTTTGATCTTCTCTGTATTCTCAGTGAGATTCTTCCTAACTATCTCATGGAATTCTTGCATAGAATATGCAAATTCCTCAGCATATCCACTTCCTTTAGCTCCATCTTTAAGGTCTCTGAGTTCATGAATGCCTCTAGGATGGATGCCATATAGAATCTCAAAAGGGCTTTTCCTTGTGGTTCTGTTGATAGTGTCATTATAAGCATATTCTACTTGTGCATGAGTTGGTCCCATGTCTGACCATACTCCTTTGTCAAACACCTTAGGAGATTGCTTAGTCTCCTATTTACTACCTTTGTCTTACCATCTGACTAAGGATGGTAGGAAGATCTAAATGATATGTTGGTGCCCTACTTCTGCCAAAGATTCTTCCAAAAGTGGCTCATAAACTTGGTGTCTCTGTCAGACACAATACTCAGTGGTAAACCATGAATCCTAACAACCTCCTTCAAGAATAAGGAATATATTTGAATAGCATCATTTGTTGTCTTGCATGGCACAAAGTGCACCATCTTAATAAATCTGTCTACAATCACATAGACACTATCCATTCCTTGTCTAGTCTTGGGTAGACCTATGACAAAATCCATACTTAGACATTCCCATGGCCTGGTTGGAATGGGTAAGGGTTGATATAGGCTTGCATTTGTAGAGGGTCCTTTTGCCTTCTAACAGATAACACATCCTTCCACATATCTCTTCACATCCAAGTTCATCTTAGGCCAAAAATAGAATCTTTGGACTAACTCCTAAGTTTTATTAATCCCAAAATGGTCACTAAGTGCACCATTATGTTTCTCTTGTATGAGATTCATTCTTATTGACCCCCTAGGGACACACAACTCACCCCCTTTAAACAAAAGACTAGAATGCAAAGTGTATTTAGAGTATTGACTATGGAAGTGGTTTTTATACTCTTGACATACCTTATAGATGTCTACAAAGTCCTCATCTTATTCATACATGTCCTTGAAGTTGTCAATCCCCATAGTTTGTAGTTGAATCTCCTAAATGGTCAATGCTCTCTGGCTCAAAGCATCTGCAACTTCATTTTTCAACCCTTTCTTGTGCTTGATGTTGAATGTATATGCTTGTAGGTATTCAACCCACTTCATGTGCTTATGACTCAATTTTTCTTGTGAGTTCAAGAAACTCAATACTTGGTTATCAGAGTAGACTATAACTCCTTTAGCAATAGGTAATGTCTCCATTTTTTGAATGACTTGACCAAAGCATACATCTCTAGGTCATAATAAGAATATCTCTTCTTAGCTTCACTCAAATTCTCCTAATGGAAGGTCGTTGGTCTTCCCTTCTCACCTAGGACTGCTCCAATTGCCACATTGTTGGCATCACACTCCACTGTGAACAATTTTTCTAAGCTTGGAAACACTAAAATTGGTTGAGTTTCTATCTTCCTTTTCAGTAATTCAAAACCATTATTGGCTTTCTCATTCCAAACAAATTTGGTCTTCATGCCTACCTTGATTGTATATAACATAGGAAAACATATTGCACTAAACTATTTAATAAACTTTCTATAGTATTGTGCAAGACCATGAAATCTTCTTACCTCAGTTCTTGTCCTTGGAGTAGGATAGTTGATGATGGCCTCAACCTTACTTGGATCCATTTTTAAATCACCTTGTGATAGTACAAAGCCAAGGTACACCAGATCTGTCTTGATGAACTCACACTTTTCTAAGTTGATCAACAACTTCTCCTCCTACAACTTTTTAAATACCAATTCCAAGTTCTTAAAGTTCTCTTCTCTTGTCTTACTATAGATGAGTATATCATCTAAGTAAACTACTATAAACTTTCCATTGTACTCTTTAATTACTTCATTCATCAATGTCATGAAAGTTGATGGAGCATTTGATAGGCCAAATGGCATGACTACTCATTCATACAGTCCTTCCATGTCTTTCTACGTGCATTATTTTCTTGGATGTCTCCTTAAAACATATCTTCTAAGTATTTCCAAATTGAATATGCTTTTTCTACCTTCTTGATCTCAAAAAATTCACTGTCAGATAGGGCACTGATTAGGGCTTCCTTGGCAATTGCATTTTGAGTGAACACTTCTTTTATTTTAATTGTAGAGTCTTCTTCTGCAAGGTCTTTCAAGGTGGGAACATCAATTTCATGAGTGGAAATCTCATAGATCTCAAATCCAATGCACTGAAGATGTGTTATCATTTTTTTCTTCTAGTCAAGATAGTTCTCTCCATCAAACTTAGGAATTTCTTTCCTAAAGTACACCATTTGATCTACCTTAAGCTGTTAGACTTTGTCTCCAAGGCACTTGGCTCTGATACCAATTTTTAGTAATAGTCCCAAGAGATAATTGAGAGGGGGTGGGAGTGAATCAATTATCTACAAGATTCAATTATTTTCCAATTAAGTATAGAATAAATTTAAATATAAACTCAACAAGATAACACAGATTTTATCAACATAATTTTGGTCACGGTGAAAACCAAATTAGGTAAAAACTCTGGTGGGAATTAGCACCCACAAATAAATGTACTAGTTTATAATGATCCTTGTTAGAAGATCTTGCAACCCTGTAGGAGTTGTTATTTACATTGCAATAAGTACAAAGACTTGGTCAAAGGTCAGACCCTGTTAGGAGTCTTTTACAAATAACCCTATTAGGGATGAGGATACATTGTCCAAGAGCTCATTGCTCAAATGATGAAGGCTACAACCTTCTGGAAAAAAAATATACACTATATCTGATAATGAACTATTGATTAGACCTGTTGTCTTGATCAGTTCTAGTGAATTATAGTCTTCTTCTGTTCCTTCACATAGATCTTTAATTGTCTAACTTTTTGCTCTGCTTTGACTTATCTTTTTCACAACAATTTTCTTGACTCTTAGAAATTACATTTGAACTTATATATATATATATTTACCAAGGATAAGGTCACAATGGATGTAGGAAACACTTCAACAACTTCCTTGTTGGCTTAAATTATCATGAAATCAAAGTTAGGACCGTGCAACTCAAACTGACTAGACACGATGCTTCACAAAGTTGGCTTCACCAAATTAACTCCAACAATACTATTTTGTTAAAACAAATTTGGTGCCTTTGTATAATCATCAATAACTCATAACTAAACATGAATGTAAACACCCATATCCCGATAATAGGCATAACTAAAGAAACATTGTATTTATGTCATCTCTTAACAAATAATCTCCAGAAACTGTAATTGCCATAACTGATTAACATAACTAAACTGAAGCTTCATATATGACTTGGCGTGAATGCACATAGCATCTAGAACATATATACACCATGGAAATAAACATGCATATCTCTAAAACATCTATATTGATAATTGCATATAGGACACCGTTGTATTATACATTGTCATCAATGACAAACATACAATCAATTATTTGCACAGAAGAAAATCTCCAACAGAACGGGAAACCCAAGGTCACATCTTGGTATAGTATGATGGAGAAGATGAAGGAAATTTTTTTTCCAAAGTATTATAGAGTACAATTATACAAGAAAATGAGATATTTTAGATAAAAGGATATGGATGTGCAAAGGTACACTAAGGAGTTCCATAAGTTGGATATCATAATAGGGCATGAAGAAGAAGTAGAAGAAAAGATTGCAAGGTACATGGGGGGCTAAGGCTCAAAATTTAGGATGAAATTAGTCTTACCACCCCAAGGACAGTTGAATGAATGCTATCAATTATCTGTGAAGGCTGAAGAGAAGATAAGAAAAAGGAATGAGAAGAAGAATAACACAAGAAGATGATTTTCTATGAGAGGAAGAGGAGGTAGAGGCACCACTGATTTTCAGAACAACAATGACAAAGAAAACCATTTATTGTGCTTGATGTTGAATGTATATGCTTGTAGGTATTCAAACCACTTCATGTGCTTATGACTCAATTTTTCTTGTGAGTTCAAGAAACTCAATACTTGGTTATCAGAGTAGACTATAAAATCCTTTGGCAATAGGTAATGTCTCCATTTTTTGAATGACTTGACCAGAGCATACATCTCTAGGTCATAATAAGAATATCTCTTCTTATCTTCACTTAAATTCTCCTAATGGAAGGCCGTTGGTCTTCCCTCCTCACCTAGGACTGCTCCAATTGCCACATTGTTGGCATCACACTCCACTGTGAACAATTTTTCAAAGCTTGGAAACACTAAAATTGGTTGATTTTCTATCTTCTTTTTCAATAATTCAAAACCATTATTGGCTTTCTCATTCCAAACAAATTTGGTCTTCATGCCTACCTTGATTGTATCTAACATAGGAGCACATATTGCACTAAACTATTTAATAAACTTTATATAGTATTGTGCAAGACCATGAAAGATTATTACCTCAGTTCTTGTCCTTGGAGTAGGCTAGTTGATGATGGCCTCAACCTTACTTGGATCCATTTATAAATCACCTTGTGATAGTAAAAATCCAAGGTACACCAGCTCTGTCTTGATGAACTCACACTTTTCTAAGCTGATCAACAAATTATCCTCCTACAGCTTCTTAAATACCAATTCCAAGTTCTTAAGGTGCTCTTCTCTTGTCTTACTATAGATGAGTATATCATCTAAGTAAACTACTATGAACTTTCCATTGTACTCTTTAATTACTTCATTCATCAACGTCATGAAAGTTGATGGAGCATTTGATAGGCCAAATGGCATGACTAGCCATTCATATAGTCCTTCCATGTCTTTCTACATGCATTCTTTTCTTGGATGTCTCCTTAAAACATATCTTCTAAGTATTTCCAAATTGAATATGCTTTTTCTGCCTTCTTGATCTCAAAAAATTCACTATCAAATAGGGCACTAATTAGGGCTTCCTTGGCAATTGCATTTTGAGTGAACACTTCTATTTGTTTAATTGTAGAGTCTTCTTTTGCAAGGTCTTTCAAGGTGGGAACATCAATTGCATGAGTGGAAATCTCATAGATCTCAAATCCAATGCACTGAAGATGTGTTATCATTTTGTTCTTCCAGTCAAGACAATTCTCTCCATCAAACTTAGGAATTTCTTTCATGAAGTACACCATTTGATCTACCTTAAGCTGTTAGGCTTTCTCTCCAAGGCACTTGGCTTTGATACCAATTTTTAGGAATAATCCCAAGAGATAATTGAGAGGGGGTGGTAGTGAATCAGTTATCTACAAGATTCAATTATTTTCCAATTAAGTATAGAATAAATTTAAATATAAACTCAACAAGATAACACAGATTTTATCAACACAATTTTGGTCATGGTGTAAACCAAATTACGTATAAACCCTGATGGGAATTAGCACCCACAAATAAATGTACTAATTTATAATGATCATTTTTAGAAGATCTTTCAACCCTATAGGAGTTGTTATTTACATTGCAATAAGTGCAAAGACCTGTTTAAAAGTCAGACCTTGTTAGGAGTCTTTTACAAATAACCCTATTAGGGATGAGGACACACTATCCAGGAGCTCACTGCTCAAATGATAAAGGTTGAAACCTTCTGGAAAGAAAATATACACTATATTTGGTAATGAACTATTGAGTAGACCTGCTACCTTGATCAGTTCTAGTGAATTGTAGTCTTCTTCTGTTCCTTCACATAGATCTTCAATTGTCTAACTTTCTGCTCTACTCTGTCTTATTTTTTTCACAACATTTTCTTGACTCTTAGCGATTACATTTGAACTTCTATATATATATTTACCAAGGATAAGGTCACAACGGATGTAGGAAACACTTAAAAAACTTCCTTGTTGGCTTAAATAATCATGCAATCAAAGTTAGGACCGTGCAACTCAAACTGAATAGACACGATGCTTCACAAAGTGGGCTTCACCAAATTAACTCCAACAATACTATTTTGTTAAAACAAGTTTGGTGCCTTTGTATAATCATCAATAACTCATAACTAAACATGAATGTAAACACCCATATCCCAATGATAGGTGCAACTAAAGAAACACTGTATTTATGTCGTCTCTTAGCAGATAATCTCCAGAAACTGTAACTGCCATAACTGATTAACATAACTCAACTGAAACTTCATATCTGACTTGGCATGAATGCACATAGCATCTAGAACATGTATACACCATGGAAATAAACATGCATAGCTCTAGAACATTTTTACTAATAATTGCATATAGGACACCGATGTATTATATGTGGTCATCAATGACAAACATACAATAAATTATTTGCATAGAAGCAAATCTCCAACAGAATGGGAAACCCAAGGTCACATGTTGGTATAGTATGATGGAGAAGATGAAGGCAAAATTTTTGCCAAAGGATTATAGAGTACAATTATACAAGAAAATGAGAGATTTTAGACAAAAGGATATGGATGTGCAGAGGTACACTAAGGAGTTCCATAAGTTGGATATCATAACAAGGCATGAAGAAGAAGTGGAAGAAAAGATTGCAAGGTACATGGGGGGCTAAGTTTCAAAATTCAGGATGAAGTTAGTCTTACTAACCCAAGGATAGTTGAATGAATGCTATCAATTATCCATGAAGGCTGAAGAGAAGATAAGAAGAAGGCATGAGAAGCAGAATAACACAAGAGGATGATTTTCTATGGGATGAAGAGGAGGTAGAGGCACCACTAATTTTCAAAACAACAATGACAAAGACAAGCCATACACATCAGAGAAAAGAGGAGAATATAGAGGAGGAAGAAGTGGAGAAAGAGGAAATGGAATGTTCACAGGGAGATTCTTTACTTGCAATGAAGTGGTTCATCATTCCTTTAGATGTCCTAAATGGAATGAGGACAAGGGTAGAGATAGGAGAGTAAACTTGATGGAAGAAGACACAAGAAGAGAAGAGAAAAAAGAACCCATTATAATTCAACCAGAGGATGGAGAATTCTTATTGATGGGAAGAGGACAGCCATGGAATCCATAAATGAGTATATTCAGATCAAATTGCTTAATTCAAGGTAAAGTATGTAGACTCATTATAGACTCAGGAGCAAGTCATAATGTTGTGTCTCATGAAGTTGTAAGGAAGTTAAATTTGAAAACATTTTTACATCCTAAGCCATATTATGCTATTTGGGTAAATGTGGATCATAATTTGTTGGTTAGTACTCAAGTCATGATTGAATTTTCAATTGGAAAGTACAGAGATAGGGTATTGTGTGATGTTTTGGATATGAGTTGTGGACATTTGATCTTAGGTAGGTCTTGGAAATGGTCAAGGAAATTTACTCATGATGGATTCAACAATAAGTAGTTGGTTCACCATGAAGGAAAGAAGTATGAGTTGCAACCATCAGTAAGGCACCAAGAAGAACCAATACTTATGTGTTTTGGTTGGGAGATAGCAAAGAAGTTTTAGTATGATACTATATGGAAGAGGGATGAGAAAGTATAGTCAAGAGGCTACTATGACAGTCCTAAAGGAGGAGAGCTTTGGGACTTAGCCTTTGTGAAAGTTGGGACCATAAAGTGTCCTATGATGTAGCTAGAGAATAGCAAGGGGGAAGATATGATAGATCAAATATCTAAGCCATGGAGTGGATTAAAGGAGAAGGACTTCCAGCCCTCTCACTGTCCTTCCTAAGGGAAGTTAGCAAAACCATATTTTTCTTTTAACAAATTGTGTATGCATGCAGGTTGGAACGATGTGAGGAGGAAGATCACTTTGGGGGATTACTTCACCCCTACATTGTAGAGGTCTTTTAAGCCACACAATTCTTGGGAAAAGAAAATGATTGGTGGTGGGGAGTATGGTGCAGGAACACCAAGGACAGGAGCACCAAGGACCAACATGAAGACCATGAATCAAACCATGAAGACTATGAAGGAATGGAGTGCACCTAATGGAAATCAGGGGTCCAAGGAGATCAAAGGGGTCCTAGGTGGTGAAAAACATATCAACTATAGTATATTGGCTCCTATAATGATTTAATGTCATGAAATGACATTTGCATATTAAGAATAAGTTATATCCTTGAAAGGATTAAATGAATGTAACTTGGATCATTAGTGTCCCAATGTGTTTAGGAGATTCTAGGGATTTAGTTTGGCTTTAAATAAGTCTCCTAGGTTTTTGACATCATTTGGAGTTCTTAGTTTTCAAATTACAAAGGTTTAAAAGCATTTTTAAAGTTTAAAATTCAAATGTTTCAAAAGTAACAGCTAATAGCCATTTAGGAGGGAAATAGAGTTTATATGGTCTAAACACTTAACTAATCCCTCAAATAGATTGAAACAGGTTGGGAAAGTTAAGTTTTGGATTCCTCTTTGTAATGGGGACTCCATTGTTCAGATATGGTGACTCGAATGTATGGACTGTACCAGGGATATCAATAAAATCCAAGTTTAAATCTACAACTTTGATGTTCTATGCATTTTAGATGGTTTAAACACTTATTGCTTTATTTTTTGAGTTTATGTTGGAATAGTATGCAATCTAAGATTATTTTTCACTCCATCCAATGCATTAAAAGTCATTTTCTATGACTGTACTGTCATTTCCAACAAGTTAAAAGTTTGGCTTTGTTAAGTTTTTATCCATTTTATAGTTAGTTTGCAAACCTTGAACCTTTCCATGGAATCAAAGGCCTAGAATCCATGGAAGGAGGATACTAACCATGTACTATAAGTTCTAATACTAATTCTTGCAGAGATTTGAGGAATGAAGTGATCACAAATTGATTTGGAGAAGGGTTTCAAGTGAAATTGATGGCTAAGGTATAGAAGCAGGAGATCAAGCTTAAGGAAATAGCCTTTGTATGATTGGAATAGTATTGTAGGGTGGTATGAATGGTGAATCAACCACCAATTGGTCTAGGAAAAGTGTGGGTGGTCAAGATTGGTGAAGCCCTAGATTTAAGGGTTTAAAGTCACTAAATTGGGGCTTTTTGAGTTCCTTGTGGTTTGGGTCTAATTCCTCTTGTATTTAGAGGTTTTATGTCATTTTAGGTCACTTCCCAAGAGTTGAGATCATTGGGGAATGATTATTATATAGTTTCTTTTTAAATTCATCAAGTTTTGTGTGCATTTGCAGGGGTACAGTTAGAGTACTGATATTTGGTCCAAAGTACCAGTATCTAATATTTTGGTATGTTGTCATATTGCCAAAAGGGTGTCTGAATATGCATCTAGTTATTTTAATGTTTTGGGAAAGTAAAGATTTTGAAGGCCAAAAAGGTTGTTGTTGGGCTATAAGATTGTCAATTAGGTCTCTGGCTAGTTTGAAGATATTTTTCCTTTGTGAGTAAAGGAGGGTGCTAGAAACCACAAAACCACTTTGATATGTCCTTATACACCCCAAGTACATCACACCTATCATTTTTGTGTATCTAGGGTAACCTTTGTTTGGATTGGGTCTTTTGAAGCCATTGTGCCTTGGAGGGATAGTTCATTGAGTAGCCAAATTTGGGCATCTTGCCTTGTTGATCAGTTCACTATATCATCTAGTGCATCACCGATCGACTCAACAGTTCACAATTTATGATTTTTGGAAGTTGGACCATCAAGACTTAAGTTTCAATAAAAAGTAAGACCATAAAAAATCACTTAAGGTGAGAAATTAAACCCTTGGGTGCCAAAATGGGGAAATGTCACAAAAATATTCTAAGGTTGTTTATTGTGCTACTTATATATGGATGAAGGGGGATTTTAGAGGGTAGTTGTAGAAGTGAAAATTGTGGCTTTGTCTTGTAGATTATTGTAATGAAAATTTCCATGTGGCTATAACATGTTATTCGTATTAATATTGTAATGTTATTTCATTGAAGATAATATAAAGAAAGTGTTTCTATTATTTCTATTGTTTTATTCTTGATATTATATATTTATTTCCCTGTTGTGTTGTGTGTATGTTTTTGAATAAAGGGAGCACCATTCATCAAGTGCTTTTAGAGAAGAATTTCTTGAGTGTGTAGGAAGATTGTCCAATGTGAGGTAGTTTGCACTAGGACTATGGTTGTGGGTTTGAGAGATAGCTATAGGAAATGCCTCCATGAAGGAACCTCAAGAAGAAAGTGCAAGCCCTAAAGAAAGAGTTGTGGGTGTGATAGAAGAGGGTTTTAGGAACCTCAAGAGGAAAGTGCAAGCACTACGAGAGGAGTTTCATAGAGTAACTACTATTAGGGAAAGAGATGCAAGTGAGGATGAGTTTACAGATGGAAAATTTTGAAGAGGAGAAAGAAACAACTAGGGATTCTAATGAGGCTATGTTTTTTAGGGTCATTTCCAAGATTAGAAAGAGACCCAAAATTGAAGTTTCTACATTTTTTGGAAATCTTAATCCAGAATAAATAATAAATTGGATCAATGATATTGAGGATTAATTTGAGCTCAAGGAAATAGAAGGCCCTGAGAGGGTGAGATTGACAAAGGCCAAGCTAAAAGGTAATGCTAAAATTTGGTGAAAAGAGGTTCAGTTGGAGAGAAATAGAAGAGGGAAGGATAAGATAACAAGGTGGGATGAGATGGTGGATAATCTGAAGAGAAAATTCATTCTTTTTAATATGAGCTTGATTTTCTAAAGAAAATGCAAGGGTTAAAGAAAGAAATAAACAAATAGAAGATCTGATAACAATCTATAGGTTGCACATGTGGATGAAGATGCCAATTCATCACATTTTTGAAGATGCTAAAATAGGAGAGGTCCTTCTTACCAAGAGAACCTTGATAAATGATAAGAACAAACTAGAGAAAATGAATAATTTCTTTCACACAAGGTGTAAGTGTAATGTTAAAGTATGTAATGACATTATTGATAGTGGTAGTATTGATAAACTTGTTACAAAGTAAATGGTTGATAAATTGAATTTAGAGAGAAGAAACTATCTGAATCCCTACTAGATTTCTTGGTTACAGAAGGATCACAAGGCTTTGGTCAATGAACAATGTTTGGTAAAGTTCAAAATTGGAAACTATCATGATGAGGTATTATGTGATATTATGCCTATGGATGTTTGTCATCTAATGTTAGGGAGACCATGTAAATTTGATCGCCATGTAGTACATGATGGTCATGCAAATACCTATTCTTCAACATAGGATGTAGTATGACACAAGCTGAAGCCATTGAAGGAAACATAAGAAAATGTATGTAGTAATGCAAGAATATGTTTAGTTGATGGAAGTTAGTTTATAGAAGCCATAAAGCATGAGAATATGTGTTTTATTTTAATTTGAAGAGTTGATAAAGAGGAAGTAAAAGGTATACCTTTGAAATTTATATATTTGTTGGATGAGTTCCAGGATATTGTACCTAATAATGTACGCAATGTATTTCCACCAATAAGGAATATTTGTCATGAAATGGACTTGATTCTTAGAGCCAATTTTATGAATAAGCCAACCCATAGAATAACTCCAGTAGAGAGTGAAGAATTAAATAGCCAAGTGCAAGAGTTGTTGCAAAAGGTATTGATTCAAGAGAGTTTGAGCCCATGTGTTGTACTAGCATTAGTAGCACCAAAGAAAAATGGAGAATGGAAGATGTGTATAGATTCTTGGGCTATCAATAAATTCACTATCAAGTATAGGTTTCGCTTTCCAAGGATGGAAGATATTATGGATTGTTTAGGTGGAGCTGAGTACTTTACAAAGATATATATGAAGAGAGGATATCACCAAATATGGAATAGAGAAGGAGATGAATGGAAGACAAGCTTCAAGACCAAGGAGGGCTTGTATGTGTGGTTAGTCATTCCTTTTTGGCTAACCAATGCACCAAGCACATTGATGTGGCTCATGAATGAGGTATTGAAAGAATATTTTAGTAATATTGTTATTGTTTACTTAGATGATATTTTGATCTTTATTAAGACATTGGAAGATCATATAATGCATATTTGTAGGGTCTTTGAGAAGTTAAGGGAAGAGAAATTGTTGATTAACTTGAAGAAGTGCATTTTTCTGAATGAGTTCATGTACCTGGAATTTTTGTCTCAATAGATGGTCTTAAAATGGACCCAAAGAAAGTGAAGGCTATCTTTGAATGGCCTACTCCAAGGAGTGCTACTAAGGTAAGATATTTTCATGGTTTGGCTAGATTTTACAAAAGTTTTATTAGATAGGTCATTAGTATATATGGACCCTTAACTTAAACTATGAGGGAGGACATAAAAGAGTATAAGTGGATTGTAGGAGTAGAAAAGAGTTTTGATTTGTTGAAGAGAAAAGTTAGAGTATCATATTTTGGCACTTTCCAATTTTAATAAGATATTTCAAGTAGAATGTGATGCTAGGGGAAATGCCATTGGAGCTATTTTGAGTCAGGAAGGTAAACCCATTGCTTATTTTAGTGAGAACTCAAATGATGCCAAAATAAAGTATTATGTTTATGATCATGATATTTATGTTGTAGTTTAGGCATTGAGGAAGTGGATACATTATCTTTTTCCTAAAGAGTTTATTTTATTTACTAATCATCAAGATTTAGAGTATTTGAATAACCTAGGAAAGTTGAATCAAATGAATTTAAAATGTGGTGTTTTTTTGTAGAGTTACACTTTTATTTTGAAGCACATAAGTGGAAAGTCTAATACAGTTGAAGATTCGCTGAGAAGGAGAAATAATTTGTTGTTAGAGATGCAGATTGAAGTTGTTGGGTTCAAGGAAATCAAGGGTTTGTATCAACATGATCCTAATTTTGGCAAGGCCTGGAGAGCTTGCATAAAACATGTTACTCTAGACAAGACCATATGGTTGAGTTTTACAATCCAAAATGGGATTATTTAAAGGGATCCAATTGTGCATTCCAAGGAGTTATATAAGGGAGAACCTGATCAAAGAAAAGCATAGCAGAGGATTGACTGTATAGTTTGGTCAAGATTAAACTATTTCTTTGGTTAGTGAGCATTATTATTGGCCATAATTACAACAAGATATTAAGTAGTTTGTGCAGAATTGTAGAATATGTCAGATGGAAAAAGGAACCATGTAGAATATGGGGTTATAACAATCATTACCTGTACTAGTGATACCACGAGGGGATATTAGTATGAAATTTGTTCTTTTTCTACCAAGGAATCAAAGAGTGCAAGATTCCATTTTTGTGGTGGTAGACATGCTCTCAAAGATGGCACATTTTATTTTTTGTAGAAAGACTAATGATTCTAATCAAGTGGTGGAATTTTTTTTCAAAGAAGTGGTGAGACTACATGGCCTACCAAAGAAAATAGTTTAAAATCAAGACACTAAGTTTGTTGGCTATTTTTGGAGGATATTATGGAAAAGTCTAAAGACAGATTTGAAATTCATCTCACCATACCATCCGCATATTGATGAACATATAGAAGTGGTGAATAGGAGTTTGGGAAATTTTTTGATATGCTTAGTTGGAGATAAATTGAAGAGGTGGGATTTTATTTTACCACTGGAAAAAATTGCATTCAATAATTTTGTGAATAGAAGTAATGGTAAATCATTGTTCCATATTGTATATGGAAGTAGTCCTAGTAATGCTTTAGAATTAAGGAAGTTGGAAAATGAAGAAAAGATTAGTGCTGAAGATGAAGAATTTGTAGAACACTTGAAGAATTTGCATGAAGAGGTAAGGAAGCACATTAATACAATGAATATTTTGTACAAGGCTAAGGAAGATTAGAAAAGAAGAGAAAAAAGTTTCTAATTGGAGATGAAGTCATGGTTCATTTAATAAAGGAGATATTTATAGTGGGAACATATAATAATTTGACAATGAAGAAACTTGGACCATACAAAATCTTGAAGCATAATTCAGGAAATTCTTATGAAGTAGAGTTTCCCAATGAAATCAATATTTCACCTATGTTTAATATTTTAGATTTGACAGAGCCTCAAGAAGCCAAAATGAAAGATGAAATAGTAGAAGCATAGTGGAATATTCCTACACCTACAAAATATATAGAGGATATCTTGGATAGTCACGTGGGTAGAAGCACAAGAAACAATAAATATGAAGAGTACTGGTCAAATGGAAGGGATGACATGTTGAAGATTCATCATGGTTATTGAAGGAAGAGGTTGAACACCTTGGTTTCCCTTTGCACACCTGAGATGTAACAAGGCCACTTCTCAAATTACTCTAGGTGTGATGCAGGAGTGTGTAGGGTGTAAGAGCAATCTTGCATCACCCAAAAATATTGTCTAGTTTTTCAATAAGGGCTATCTTTGGGCAGAGTGACTATTTTTGGCATGTTTACAATTTTTATTAGGTTGTTCATTTGAGATCATATTGTTCCATTTACATCCCTAGAGGTTCATTTTGGATATATATGCTTGCCAGTAAAGTTTCATGAAAAGATCAAGTCTGGTTTTGAAAATATTGAATTTTCTATTTTGGCGAGGTGGTACAAAAACTTTAAACTCAGTTTTGAAGGCCTTAGTTGCTCCGAAAGGGGGTCAAAATTTGATTGATTTTCTATTTTCAAGCCTGGGGTTGTAGAGTACATTGTGTGATTTCTGAAATAGGGTCATAACAACCAATCGACTCAATGATTCACAAGTTATGGTTTTTATAAGTTGGACCATCAAGACTCAAGTTTCAATACAAAAGGAAGAGTGAGAAATTTTAAATAAGGTGGGAAACTGAACCATTGGAATCCAAAATGGGGAAACTCTACTTTCCAAAATATCCAAAGGTGGTTAATTGTGCTACTTATATAGGGCTAAAGGGGGATTTTAGAGGGTAGTTCCATAAGTGTAGATTTTGGCTCTATCTTGCAGATTATTGTAATGAAAATGTCCTTGTGGTTGTAGCATGTTATTATTGATGAACTATAACTGATTGAATGTTTGAAGATGATAATTTGATGATCACTGAGATACAAAAAGTAAATGGAAGACATTAAATCAGTTAATGAGCTATATTTTCATTAATGTCAACTTGATATAATCTAATTGGTCATATACATATTGTCATAGACTTCAAGAAATAAAAGAGATAAATTTTATGTAATCGGTAAACATAAAAAGCAAGTGTACACCGAGTGACAGTAAACACTGACAAATAGTGCACATCAACAGAAAGAGAACCCTAAGCAGTCATAGTGTATACCGGGCATCGAAACACTGAGTATAATTGAATTTGATGTCTGAGGACAACTGGAGTCAATGACCGAGCAAACTAAGAGTTGACGACCAAAATTAACTAGAGTTAGAAAATGACAAAATACTTAGCTGGCAGGAGCTATATTTAGAGTTAACTGATTGATTACTTTTTTCTCATCAAAATAAAACTAAAGCAAAGATTTAAAGATTAAATCAATGCATGGTGACATTTGTGGATCAAGAAGAAATCTACATCAAGAACAAGAAAAACAAAGAGATTGAATGGTGAAATCATGTCTATATAAAGAGACAAGTAATTCATTATGAAGAGAGGAATGATGAATATAATTCTGATGAAGATAGAAGTCTTCATGTAGATCTAATCATACAGGTTGAAGAATAGAGACAAGAATTCTACAGACACTGAGCAACAGAGGACACATAATTTACCAAGAAGAAAAGAAGAAAGAAGGGGAGAAAAGGAATTGAAGAGAACATTGATCTGAGCGGTATTATGGACTAACTATAGATCTAAAATTCAGAAAGTTAAAGTTGTATTATTGAATAGATCATTTACTATTTTATTTTAACCTTTGATTTAGAAAATCTCTTAACCAAGTGGGATTTAACCATCCTTATTATATTGAGATACTCAAGAGTATCAAAATGTTTTTCATATTGACAACATAGTGAATTCTAGGTCAAATGATAAACTATTATTTTTAAATCCTCTAGCAAGGTCACACGTAACAGTGTGTTTGTCACCTTTAACAGGGTTGGCTCTTCACCGAGCTCACTTCAGAAGAGTGAAAGTTTTGGGTTACTAGTCCCAAGTGGTTTTTCCCTTAACAAGGTTTCCACGTTAAAAATCCATGTGTCAAATGTGTATATGGTTCATTACTTTGATGTTTTTCTTTACACATTACTAAAATAGGATCAGTCAGTAAACACTAAGTTTAATTATTGTTATTCGGTAAAGCTAAAAGAAAAGATAAGCAATATATTCACCAAGCAGTATATATTTGATAAGATTACTTAAAGGAATACATCTTGTAGGATTGAAAGATAACTGAAGGTATTATATTTCTAATATAATTTTTGATTGGATTATTGGAATTATTTTGAGGCCACTGGTTCACCGCCCCCCCCCCCACCTCTCAATTAATCTAACAATTGGTATCAGATCTAGTGTGCTTGGAAGAGATTTTAAAGACTCAAGCTAAAGATCACAAGATGAGTAAAAGGGATGTGCCTAAGTTGAACAAGGACAACTTTTAATCATGAAAAACTAGGATAAGAATCCATCTACCAGGCATTGGAAATAATTTTGCACAATACTTGGATATTGAATATGTTGCACTGATAAGACCTCTAACTATTGATCAATTGAGAGACAAACATGAACACAATTCTGTGATGATAGAACTTGCTTCTTCACTATCTGATGCTGAATTTGAAGATGTCAAATAATGCACCACTATAAAGAAAAAGTGAGAAAAACTCAAGCTAGTACATTGAGGAGACATCAATGTGCTGAGAGCTAAAGATAAAAGCCTAAGAGGAAAGTTTGATGACCTAAGAATGAAAGAAGGAGAAAACATCACTTAGCACAGTAGCAGAATCAAATAAGTTGTCAATGCTATCTGAGGAGTAGGAGGTGTGTTTGAAGAAGAAATATTGGTAAATAAAACTATGAGAACCTTACTGCATTTTTATGCTATTAGATTATCTGCAATTCAAGAAATGAGAGCGGTAAAAAATAACAATGTTACTCTAGAGATAGTTTGATTGGTAGACTTATTTCATTTGAGATGAATAAATTTGACAATAATGTCTTACCAACTCTTGAGTCTGCATTCAAATCTTCATTGAAAAGAAGTAAATCAAGTCATAAACACACTATGAGAAATGATAGTGAAAGTGATAGTGATGAACAAGAACTTGATGAAATTGAAGCGCTAATGGGTAGAAGATTGCAAAGAGGAAAAGGTAGATACAAAGGTAAATTACCATTGGTCTATTTTAATTGCAAATAAATTGGACACTTTGCTATTAGATGTTATAACAAGAGAAAGGATGAAAGAAACAATGACAGATCTTATGAAAAGAATTTTGACAGAAGTGATGACCAAGACTACAGAAGAAATCAACACTATGATAAAAGAGATAAAAGAGACTACAAGGACAAAGGCGAGAAGGATTTTTACCTGGTTGAGAACAAATCTGAAAATACTGAGACCGAGTCTGATGAACATATTAAGGTAGTATTTGTTGCTATCAAGGATGATTTAGACAAAGAAGAAATGTATGTTGAAACTGCACCCATATCTAAAGTTATCAAAAATGATGTCTAGATTATTGATAGTGGATGTACTCACCACATGACTGGAGATAAGGAAAATTTTGAAACTTTTGAATATTATAATGGTGAATCAGTTAGGATGGGTAATGACTCACCTTGTCCAGTAGAAGGTAAAGGAACCATCATGTTGAATAATCTAATTAGATTTGAATAATCATATTGGGAGAAAGGACTTTTAACTATAATCTATTGAGTGTTTCACAGCTGAATAACATAAGTCACTGAGTTGCATTTGAGAACAAAAGGAAAATATATATAATGAAACATGAAGGTTTATCGGTACTAGTGAACAAACAAAAGGTAACCTATTCTATCTTGATAACATTGAGACCACTTGTTTATTAGCTAGAAATGAATAAATTTGGTTGTGGCATAAAAGGTTATGTCATGTGAATTTTGACAACATGATTAGGATAAACAAGAAAAGGTAAATAAGAGGCTTACCGAGCATGTCAAAACCTGACTATGTCATGTGTAAGAATTGTGAAAAAGGAAAAATGAAAATTTCTAGTTTCAAGAGCAAAACCTACACATCTAATGCTATTCTAGAGTTAGTCCATACTGACTTATGTGGACCAATGAGAACAAAAATATATTATGGTAAAAGATACTTCACTCTATTTTTTGATGATTATTCTAGGATGATGACTGTCATATTCTTAAAAGAGAAATTAGAAGCATCTAATATGTTCAAATGGTATAAAGCTATGGTTGAAAAACAAAGTGGAAATGAACAAAACTATCTAAGATCAGATAGAGGAGGAGAATTTATTTATGATGAACTCACTAACTTTTGTAATGAGCATGGAATTACAAGATAGGTTTCTGCATCGAGAACACCATAACAAAATGGGATTGTTGAAAGGAGGAATAGATCAATTGTTGACTATGCTAGAACACAAATGATTGAAAAAGGCATCACACAAACATTTTGGAGAAAAGTTGTAAATACTATTATCTATACTTTGAACCGAGTTCAATTGAAGAAAGACACTAATAAGACACCTTATGATCTATGGTATGGATACACACCAAATGTAAGTTACTTTAGAATTTTTTGAAGTCAATGTTATATACTGAAAGATGGTAAAAATGGGAAAATTGACTCAAAAAGGGATGAAGAAATATTTCTAGGTTATTCTACCAAAAGCAAATCTTATAAATGTCTTAACAAATCCTCTAACAAAATCATTGAAAGTGCAAATATTAAAGTGTATGAATTTTTTGATAAAAATGATGAGGAAAGTAGAAAGGAATCAGAAGATTACAACAGATTTTTCTACAGTGAAGAACCTGACACTCTATGCAAGAAACAATGTATCGCTACTGAGTGACAGAACAATGCACCCTAGCAACAGGCTACACACACCAAGAATCAGGAAAATGCTCACAATGTTGAACCAAGTGATGATGAAGATGAAAATGAAGGTCAAGATGATTATTAGAATTATGAACAGAGATCTGAACCTGTACTTGCAAAATATGTCCAAAGATACCATCCATAGGACCAGATCATTAGAGACAAAAGAGCTGGAATGAGAACAAGAAGTATGTCACTAAACAGTAGATGTTTGATTTGTGATTTTGATCCTAAATTTGTCAATACTGTACTTGAGAATCAAGAATGGGTTAGTGCAATGAATGAAGAGATTGAATAGATTAAGAAGAAAAAAACATGGACATTAGTATCAAGACCGAATGAAAAAAATTTCATAGGTACCAAATGGATATTTGAAAACAAAATGAATGAGAATGGAGAAGTCACTAGAAACAAAGCAAGGCTAGTATGCAAAGGGTATGCACAAGAAGAAGGTATTGAATATGAAGAAAACTTTGCACCTGTTGCTAGACTAGAAGGATTAAGAATTCTACTTTCTTATGCTGCTTTCAAAGGATTCAAAGTATACCAAATGGATGTAAAATCTCTATTTCTAAATGGAATACTAGAAGAAGAGGTATACAGTGAAAAACCTGAAGGGTTTGTTGATCCTAACAATAGGAAAATGGTTTGTAGACTACACAAAGCCTTGTGTGGATTGAAACAAGAACTGAGAGCATGGTATAAAATACTTCACTCTTATCTCATAAGTATTGGATTTGTAAGAACAAGTGATAACATTAATCTATATTTGAAAGGAGATACTGATGATAAAATTCTAAATACTGAGATATTTGTTGATGATATCATATTTGGAGGTAATGATATATTATGAAAATCATTTGGTGATGAAATGAGAAAAGAATTTGAGATGTCAATGTTTGGAGAGATCAAATTTTTTCTTGGTCTATATATTCTAAAATAGGATGAAGGCATCTAAATCACACAATCCAAATACATCAAAGAAGTTTTGAAGATATTCAAAATGGAGGACTCCAAACCAGCTGGAACACCTAGGAAACTGGATGCAAATTGACAAAGGAAGACAAGTCAACCAAGGTATATCAGACCTTATATAGATATACGATTGGAAAAATAATGTATGTTGTAAATACTAGACTAGATAGAGCACATGAAGTTGGTATAGTTGCAAGATTCTCTACTAATCCCAAGGAAACACACATGAATCCTGTTAAAAGAATTCTGAGATATCTAAAGAATACCAAAGACTATGGTTTTTGGTATAATAAAGAAGGAAAATTTGAGCTACAAGTTTATACCGATGCTGATTGGGATAGAAAAATTGATGATAGAAAGAGAAAAATAGGAGAAGCATTCTTTATGGGTGACAGACTTGTCACATGGATAAGTAAAAAGAAAGGATGTATATCTCAATCTACTGCACAAGCAGAATATGTGGCTTCTGCTGAAAATTGCTCTAACATTACATGGATCAAGTAATTATTGAAAGACATGAATATGGAAATCCTTGAACTAGTAATTGTCTATTGTGATAATACAAGTGCTATCAACATTTCAAAGAACCCTATGATGCATGCTAAAACAAATCACATAGCTATCAAGTATCATTACTTTAGGTAACAAGTACAAGAGAAACAGGTGATATTGGAATATGTACAATCCAAAGAACAATTGGCAGACATATTCACAAAGCCATTGCCAAAAGATACATTTGAGTACCTGAGGAAGAGACTAGGGGTCTCACCCTTGTCTACTAGTTGTTGGAATTAGTGGAATGATGTACTGAGAGGGGAGGGGTGAATTAGTACCTATAAAATTTTTTATTTGATTGGCCCAATAACCTTTGTGTCATTAGATTTGTATATACCTATCTATGTGTTCATCTTTCCTTATGTATATGTAATCATAATATAAGTTCTTTACATGTATAAACATTCATGAAAAAAAATAACACATAACACATGATATGATATCGCAGAAAACTCCTGTTAGGAAGTAAAAAATGTTGTGGGGATGTCTACCCACAAAACTTCACTATTTGTAGATAAGAAGGGAGCTGGTAAAGGCTTACAATTGATCACTTCTAATGATCTACCCTGTTAGGAGTATTAGAGAAGAGACCTGTTAGGATCTACTTCATTTGAAGATTTAGAAACACCATTATGTGTGCACTCTGTTAAGAGATTTATCAAAGAACCGTTAAGTCCACCTTCTACAAAAGGATTTTTGTTGTGATGCACTTGTTAGAATGCAACTACAATATAAATGTTGATCCGATAGTGAATGCAATCTCTAATTGCTGATAATGGATCCTATATAGCTTACAATGTATGTATGTAATCACCTTGAGTGATTGAGTAATACCTTGTCTTTGCTTGTCGGTAGCCTTCCTGTGTTCTTGATAACTGTTGTGATCTATTTCTGAACTTTGCATGAATTCTATTCTTCTTCTTAGATGCTCTCCATAGCTACTATAATTTTTCAAATGATTACAAGTCTCTTTATTACAAATGATAGAACATCTATTTATACTAGTTTCTAGCTCTATTCTTGATTCACGCTTTTCAAATTAACTCCAGATCCAAGGTTTACAACTTGACCTTGATCTTTAGTTAGATATGTTTTAGATCCGTTAGGATGATTTAAAACATTTACAATATTCTTGCTGGACCCTCAAGTTAATATTTAAAACAAATAAAAAATATATAAATAGAATTACATTGCTTTGTCTAACATGTAAAGTCAGATCCACTTTTTGTGGGTTCTTTAACTGACTGTCGGTTCTGATGATCGGGCTTCTCTATCAATCTTTCAGTTTTCTTCTCTGTCGATGTTCCTTACTTGAACTGTTCATCGGGTGTGCCTTTTCTGCTCTGTCAGTGATGTTCTCAAAACTGTATCATGGATTATGCTTGTCGTTGGTAATTTCTATACTTAGAATTTTCACGTTAGACATTTTGTCCTATTGAGTATGCTTTCAGTCTGCCAGTTATGCTTGTTGTCTACCAGTTATGTTTATACTGATGACCTTCATCATGTTTTTCCCTCTAAGTATACTAATGCAAAAATTTAATGTCATCAATCTCCCCCTTTCACATTAGTATCAAAAATTTATATGTGCAACATACTTGATGCATTAGTATGTACACCTGTGTATACTTCTTCCTTAGTCATGAAATGACTCCCCCTATGCATATGCCGATAAGTGTAAGTTTATGTACATGTCTATCTTGTTGTACATACATTATACATATCCTCAATGTATTTTTAACATATGTATACATTCCTCCTTTTTCTTACTAAAGTATATTGTACATATGTATACATTCCTCCTTTTTTGATAATGAGGGAAAAGGTACTTACATCTTTTTAAAAAATGTGAGAGTGTGAGGCTTTGATTTACTCCATCATTTTCTCCCATTTCTCCTTTAAATTCTCAAGAGCCAAATGCTCAAGTGATATTCTCACATGCATGTCATATATGTTGTCTACCACAAACATTTTTGGGGTCGTGATTAAATATCTTGCATCTGTAATATGTTGTTGCAGAGTGGTGAGGTTTGGCAAAATGTGAGCTTGAAGCTCTGTAACCTCATTTCTAAATTGAGTCTTTGCATCCCATATTTCTTGTCTCAATCTGTTTACCTCTGTAATCTTTTCTTTATGCAGCTTTATAGTATTTTCATCAGAGGTTAAACTTAGTGCACTAGCTGTTAGATCTGAATCTAATTGTGACAGCTTTTCACTATTTTCTTTAGTGAAATTTTCTAATGTGCATAATTTATGAACTAAGGTAAAAAATTCAACAATCATAGGTTCTAATTCACTTGCTAGTTCAAATAGCTTTACCTTGTTCTCTGCCACTTCTTGGTTGATCTTCTCAACTAGTTTGTGTTGATACTTCATCTCTGCCTATTCTTCCATTTCCTTCTCTACATCTACATTCTAATTTGTGATGGTGTCAGTAAGAACTGTTATTTGTTCCATGACTGATATGCTATCTTTGAGTTTGACATCTGGAACAATTTGTTGAAGAATATCCATATCCTGTTCAAGTGCTTGGGCTTCCCTGTGTGCCTTTTTCATTTTCTCTTGTAATGCCTTTCTGTGACACATTACTCCAAACTTTTGAAGTGATTTAGTATCTAGAGTAGATACATCCCACTTGGGTATTTCTATTACCTTATCAAGTGTGACAGCCAAGATATCTTTCTTTAATACCTTCTTCTTTTTCTTCTTTGGATGGGAGGCAGATTGATGTACTACCATTTGTAGACCTTGAGATTGGATTGATTTGGTAGGTGAGGGTCGAGAAGATGAAGCATCTTGTTGTTTCTATTCTGAGTCCACCAGCTGGTTTTGTGAAGATGTCTCCTCATTTTCCTTGAGTGTATCAACAGATTTATCTTCTTTTTCTTTCATGCTTTCATCCTATTTGAATTTTTCACTCTTTTCTTTCTCTTCATCATTTCTTAATGTTTCATCTGTTTTTTTATCTTCTCCTTTGTCTTTTTTAGTAGACACTTCTTGTTGAGTGTCGGTTGCATCTTTCATTCCTGTATCTGTATCCTTTTGAATATTTGATGCATCTTTATTTTTATCATTACCCATGTCCTTGGGTATATCATCATCTTTCTTAGATGTTTCTCCTGACTTGATTCAATATCAATAGCATCAATTAATATGTTCATGTTTGTTGGTCTATTGACTTTTGCAGTGTTAATAGTTGAATTGTGTCTGTCGGTATTTCCCTATGCAATATTGATATCTTCATCTTTTTGCACTTCTTCTGCAGGGTATTTTCCTATATTGTCATTGACAATGTTATCTAACCATGATTCATCATTGATATCATTAGTTATGTTACCTTTTATTGTCAAATCTTCTTTGGTAACTTCTTCTCTGCTCAAGTCAATATGAAGTGGACTTGGTGGATTTTGACTTTCCTCACTTTGAGTGTTGTCAAGAGTAGTGTCTGGCCATACTTCATCTACAATGTCAGTATGTTTGGGGCCTGCTAGATCACTCTCTTCTCTATCCAATTCCACAGATGAGTCATCTTGTACATCTTTAGTGATGATTTGTTCCTTCTTTGGGCTAGCTTCCTTAGTGGGATTATTGAGTATCTTGCACCACTTATTGATGCTATTTTGATCAAGATCAATTAGCTTCCCCTTGAGAAATTCATATTCTCTCATTTTTGGTGAGAATTATTTTTCATACTTCTTCATCATCTCAGTAATTTCTTCCTTGTTTGTATCATGAGGCATAAGTGTAACAAGTATTCTTTCTCTTAATTCCTTTTCCTGATGTAGTGCAAAATTTCATCTGGCTGACAATCTCTCTGATTGTTCTTTGGGAACGTCATATTCTAAGAATTACAGTGGAACATAATGATGTTTGCACATTTTTGCAATTATTGTATCTTGAATCTTATTTTGATCCTCTATACTAAATTTTAACCATTTCCTAATGTTAGGATCAAAAATAGACTGTGATTCTAAAATATTCTTGCATATTTTATCAATTGTTGTAGGGACCAAAGGTTCTTTTTCCTTTTGTATCTCTACATCACAATCATCCATAGCTGAGTCTTCTAGATCTTCTTGAGTTCTATTAATCTTCCTTCTTTTGGTCTATCTTTCTTTAGGAGGAGCTAGTTTTCTCTTGTATATCCTCACTCTTCCTTTCTGTAATGGTGAAGGGGTTGACTCTTTTGCAGTCTAGCTTCTTGTTCTTGAAGAAATTATTATTCTTGCTTTCTTGGGTGTAGGAGGAGGTGGAGAATTTGACTATGTACCTTCTGAGTCATTCTCTTCTTCTTCTTCTTCACTGATAGGTGACTGTCCTTCAGTGTTTTCCTCCTTACCCTCTATTTCCTCTTCACCTTCTTCTGTAACAACAAATTTTTTGGTTAAGTTTTAACCATCTTGTCCTTCTTATTTACAATCTTCTTGAAAACAAGATCTATTTTGATCTTTTGTTTGGCTTCCTCATAGGTTCCAAATCTTGCTTGCTTGTTGTCAATTGGTTTATTCAATAGTGCCATGATGCACTCATTGGCTTGTCTTGTTTTGATCTCATACTCTAAATGTGAAAGCCAGGACTTCCTAGGTACTACTACTTGGATATAAGTGAATTCAATATCTACCATAAAACATATGTCCTCTTTGTGTTCTTCTATCAAAATTTCAGGTATCCTTGTTCTAGCTTGCAAAATTTCCTTAATGCTTTTGAAATACTCATTCATTATATCATCAAATTTTGTTCATAGTGACTCTATATGCTCACATATCTGTATGGTTAGAGGTCTTCTTGTATCCCATACTACATTGCCTATGGAAGGAAAGTATTCTTCAAAGTAAAATAATATGCACATAATGAGGGAACCAACTTTACATGTGTTTGTTCTTGAAGATCTTATGGTGTTCATGTTCTCCTCAAGTTGATTCAATAGGATCTCTGCAAGATCCATCTTCTTTCCTTGTTTGATGATTTTGAATGTTGTGCTCATAGCAGTGCTTGATATACTATTGATTCTACTTGCATGGAAGATTTTGTACCTTACCACACATGCACCAAACATGAGTTCTTTGTCGATGATAGTGTTGACCTTGAGAGCTCTTTTGTTTGATTTTGCACCAGTTAGCTTTTCTACTTCCTTCAGAGATGGGTGCTTGTGAGCTTGTGGTTTGTCGGTTGTAGGATATCTACTAACTGCATGAATAACATCCTTTGTTATTTGTTTTGGCTTATTAATCCATAAGGTCTGGTTATGCATTCTACTGAGAACTATCTTTATCCATTCTATTTTGAAAACTCTGGGAAAGTGTAATGCATTCTTGATTCCTTTCACTTCCAGATGCTTGTGCTCTTCTTTCTGGTTTCCAGCTTCATCACACAGTTCCCTATAGGCATTATCTAGGTCTAGCTCTCTCAATTTTGAGACCTTATAGTGTATATAGGACCTTACGTCTTCTACCAGTAAAACCCTAGGTGGGATTCTAGAGAATGCTCTAGAATCATTAGGTTGTGATGCAATTTCTAGGTGTAGCTCATATTTAGGTTCAATACAAGTGCCTCTGCTGATAAGCTTGATCATTTTCTTCTTATCTTCCATCAACTTTTCAACTCTTGAAGTAGATGCCATCGTGTTTCAGAAATTTAGGGTTTTTTCATAAATTTAAACAGTGTGGTCAGTAAATGTAGGTACTTACTGAATCTCTATGATTGTCTATGAATCCTCTGAGTGGTGTTAGAATCTTGCTGAGATTGCTCTTCAATTTTTCTCTTTAATCGCTCTTCTTGGCTCTCTTGGTTGCTCAAAATTGTGGGTGCGAAATGAGTTTAACCGTCATACTTTTATTACTTTTGTGCCCTAAGTTGTCATTAATGCTCACAAACTCCTCCGTATAAAAGGAATGAGTTCGTCAATTGAGGCATAAATAACATCTTTGGTTTAGGCATAAAATGTCAGGGTTGCTAGCATCTTTGATGACTTCACCGATGATTGTCAGTAAAGTGGCGAAGACAACTTTTGTCAGCTCAAGGATCACCGTTGTTCATTGGTTTACACTTAGCCACTTGGATTTTGCATAATGATTGATGCATTTTGGTAAGTAGTGTTAACTTTTCTATGTGTGTTCACTGATGCATATTTGTACCCAATAACCAATGGTTGTTTTTCAATAATATTTACAAGTGACAATATAGTGCATCTTTAATAATTCTGATTTGTCTATATGATCAATATGTAAATGGAACTAATGCATAATATACCTTTTCATATTGCAGTTCCATACTTACTTGTGCAATTTAGTTGGGAATGGTGATGCCACCAGATCCATTGGATGGGGTGTCATCATTTACATTGCTTGTTCCAACACCTTCAGTGTTTTTGTCTTTTACCCACATCTTGTTTCTCATCTTCTTGATGTCATCAATGGTATTTCCATTGGGATAAGTACTTGTTTCTGTCAGTCGGTCTTTGCAATCTTTTATCACATGTCCAACCTTATGACAATGTAAACATGTAATTCCAGGATTGAACCATCCTCTTGGTTTTCTAGTCCATTTTCTCATACAATTAGTAGATATATGACCATTCCTTCCACATGTTGTACAATTTACCCATGTGTTATAGTCCCAAACATATGAGTTACCTTTTCTTGTTGGTTTGTAGCCATTATGAGGTTCTTTTGGTGTCCATGCCTTCTTATTCCTTTTCTAGCACTCCTGATATGTATGTCCATTCATTTTTCAAGTAGGACAGTACTTGTCCATATAGGTTTCCTTCTTTGGATTTGTCACCTTGGATCTACATTCGTATGCCTTGTGTCCTTGCTTGTGACATTTATAACAATTACCAATGAAAGTAGATTGTGATTGAGGAATACCTTTCATTTTGTTTCTGCAAACGTTTGAGGTGTGGCCTAGTTTTCCACAATGATTGCATGA
>MU224952.1:28509-43785 GCA_018584345.1 Thuja plicata | reverse complement strand
AGAGCCTTAAAGAAGCATGGGAAGGGTGTAAGAGGGTGGCTTGAGAAAGTGGACTTGGAGAGAGTCAAGCTTGAGAAAGTTGACTCTCCCAAGTGGGTTGAGTTGTTAATCATTCCTTAATAGAATGCGACAACATTAGGAGGGAGGTTAGAATTACATTAGCAAAGGGGAATAGGTTGGGATGGGTTAGAACCCAGGGTAGAAGTGGTTGAGATAGGTTAGGTTAGGGTTTAGGGGAATATAAATGAAATGAATTAAACTTATTTAATTCATTCAAAAATAGGAATATTAATTATTTAAGCTTTTTATTGCTTTTGATAATTAATTAGGACTATAGCCATTTTAATTAAATTAATAGGCTAGGGGAATGGGTTTAAAATGCAAGTGATGAGAGAGACTACTTTTGCCATTGTTTGAATTTGATAATATTTGATTGGTTGAAATTGATTTGAATTGTATGGCTAAAGTAGTTAATATAAATTAGTGATAAAAAGCACCTAGGACATTAAATCTGATTTAATAATAAATTATGCCAAAGTAACATTGTCTTGACATAACAGGGGGTATGATCACACCTAGGGAAAATAGGGTCTATGGTTGGTACAGACCAAATTCAGGTGGTTACACTTAGGGCCCACAATAAACCAAGTAAAGTGCAGTGATAAGTTACTCTGGCTAGAGAGAAGGGTTTCAACAACCAGTGGATAAAGTGTGGAAACAAAAAGTGGATGTGATTGGCCTGTCGTTGATAAAGGAGGTGCCAGAAACCACAGAAAATCATACAATAAATGTACGCATAGATTTAGAATCATGGAAGAGCTTGGTTCAAATGTTAAAATTAAAGGCTTTTTTATGAAATGGGGTGGGGCTTGGCCGGCCTACCCAAAGATTAGAAATTGGGTTAATGAGGAATGGGGTGCCCATTTTGAAGTTAAAACCCTTCCTAATGGTTTCTTCTTGATCATCACAGGTTCAGAGATAGAAAAGACCAGAATCATGTTCAATGGGCCCTATATGATTGGTGGGATAGGTTTTTACATTAAGGACTAGGTGCCCAATTTCAACCCAAAGAAGGCCTCAATCAAGGAAGTACTGATCTGGATCAGGTTATACAATCTTCCCCATGAGTACTGTCATGTAGAGTTTTTCAAAATGGTGGGTGATCGACTGGGGAAGTTTATTAAAGTAGATGAAGTGGTAGACAAACAAAATTTCTGCATGTATGCTAGGATATGCATCCTTTGGAAACCCCACCCATTGCTACCACATGTCGTGGAAGTTTGTACTGCTGAAGGTTACTGGTGGTAGGAAATAGAGGTGGAAGAGATTATGGAAAATCTGTAAATAGTGTCGAGAATGGGGACACAATGCAGATGAATGTGTAGCAAACCAAAAAGGGAAAGGCAAGGAAGTTAATGGGCTGCAAGAGATTCTGGCATGGTTAGTACCAAAATCTACGGAACCCGTAGCACCAGGGCCAGAATTGCTATGGGAAGGGAATTCTCAAGATCTTAGGGGTTATTCTTCTGGGATACCTGCAAAGTCTGTAGTAAGCCACACAGCGGAACCCAGGCAGAACACAGATGTGGTTTGAATCCTACCATAGAAGGAGTTGGAATTGGCAACGCAGGTAACTGGCACCATGGAGGAAACATGTGCAGGTTTGGAAGATACCCTCATGACAGAACCCCAGGAAGTAGAACCTACGCTTCAAGTAGAAGTGGAAGGGGTCAACCTTGGGAAGGACAGTACTCATGGAGAAAACTTTGAAAACTACAAGGACATTCACATGTCCCCTATTAAACCATTCTCAGATAGTTGAACAATGGTCATGAAGTCAGGGGATGTGGAGGACCAGGATGGGGACCCCTTGGGCTTTCTTGAGGATGTTGGTATTGTGAAATAGTGCACAATCAAGAAATCCAAATCCCAAATGGCTAAAGCCAACTTGGGAAGCCATAAATCAAGAGGGCAAAAATTTTCACATCAGCTCTTAGAAGATGCGGGCAATACGATGGGCCAAACCAAGCTTTGTTCTGAAAGGGACTTGTTCCCTTGTAGACAGCCATGAAGATCCTAACATGAAATGTTAGGGGCTACAATTTCCTGACAAGAGACACCTAATCAAGAGGGGTCTTGATCAGGCGAAGCCCGACTTAGTTTGCATCCAAGAGATAAAGTTGGATTCTTGTAGTGCAGCGAAGATTTTTGAAGTTAGGAAGAAGTGGTCTAGTTTTTTTGTTGATGCAGAGGGTGCCTCAGGTGGCATAGGTATCACTTGGGACCCTCATTTGGTTAAGGTGGAAGAAATCTCTAAGTCAAGGTTCTGGCAATTGGCAAAGGTGAGCTCCTTAATGGTTAATGTTTCAATATTTTTGATTAATGTTTATGGTCCTATTAAAACAAGGGATAAGAGGGTAGTCTAGGATGAAATTTCTCAGGTTATGGATGGGCTTGGATAGAAAGCAACCATTATAGCTAGGGATTTAAATGCCACCTTAGCTCATTCTATTAAACAGGGTGGAAGAGGGTGGCTAACAAGGGTCCAAATAGACTTCCAAAAATTTGTAGTAAATAATGGGCTTTGGAAAGTGATAGCAAGAGGAGGAAACTGCACCTGGACAAATAGGTGGCATGGCTTCTCCAAAATTGCAGAGAAGCTAGAAAGGTTCTTTTTAGCTAGAATTTAGAACACTCTCCCAGTTATTTTTGAGGCCCAAGTTCTTGGCTTGTCGGGATCTGACCACTTTTCGGGGGCACTATCGGTTTTCAAAGACGGAGTGCCTCCACGGTGCCCCTTTAAGCTAGAGAAAATATGGCTGAGAACCTAGTTTTTGGGAAATGGTCTCCCAATGGTGGATGATAGACCCCAAGGAGGAGGGGAATCTGTCATTCCAATGTTTTAGGAAACTAATCTTCATCAAGAAGAGGTTGAAGACTTGAAACAGAACTCATTTTGACAACATCTTTAAAGAAAAACTAAGATTGGAAGGGCAGTTGGAGACTCTTAATCGTAAGGTATAGAATGAGGGTATGGATGAGGTGGATTTCCTACCAAAAAAATATTTACTAAGTAGGTATAGTGAAGTTTTGCAACATGAGGAAATCTATTGGCGACAGAAATGAAGAGAAAGCTAGTTGAGAGAGGGGGACAAAAATACAAAATTCTTTCACAACTCAGTTAAAGTTTAGCGCAGTGTTAATAGGATCATGTCAATCAAGCTGGTTGATGGATCCCTCTTAGAGGAGATGGAGGTGATCAACAAGGAGGAAATTGACTTCTTCTCCAACCTATGGAGCCAGGATGGAACAAATGATGTCCGAGCATGAAGGGAATTGCTGCAATTAATCCCAACAAGTGTAAATCAGGAAGATAATTGTATGCTCACAGCCTCAATGACCCGAGAAAAACTTAAGGTGGCAGTATTCAGTATGGGGGGGATAAGGCCCCGGGGCCGGATGGATTCCAAGATTTCTTTTATCAAAAATTTTGTGATTTGGTAGGATCATACTTGCTGGGAGTGGTGGATGAATCTCGGACTAAGGGCTTCATCTTTAAATACTTCAACAACACTTTGGTGGTGCTTATTCCAAAGAAAGAGAAACCAAACCATTGAGGAGTTCCATCCTATCTCCCTTTGCAACACGATCTACAAAATCATCTCCAAAGTGGCAGCAAATTTTCTGAAAACCATCCTGGAAAGACTTATTTCCTGGGAACAAAGTGGTTTCACACCCAATAGGAACATTGTTGGTGGCATAATCATAGCTCAAAAATCCATCCACACGGCTAGGGTGAGAAAAAAGAGGCACATGATTCTCAAACTAGACATCAAGAAGGCTTACAATAGAGTGGATCAAGGGTTCCTTATTGAGATTCTCAGGAAATTTCGTTTTGATGAGAAATGGGTTTGTTGGGTTGGGGGTATGATCAGGTCATATAGAACATCTATCCTGATCAATGGCAGCCCCTAGGGCTTCTTTGAGACCTCATGAGGCCTCAGACAAGGAGACCCCATCTCGCCATTTTTATTTATTCTCTTGGGTGAAGTGTTGGGCAGGGCGATCTCTAAGAGAAAAAACCAAGGCAGTTGGAAAGGGATTGAGATTGCTAGAGGTTTCAAAGTGACAACTCACTCACAGTTTACAGATGAAACCTACCTTTTTGGGGTGACTTCAATGTAGGAAGCATGGGTGATGAAAAAGGTCCTAGACACATATAGTGCAACCTTTGGTCAAACTGTAAAATGGAAAAAAATAGAGGCTTTCTTCTTTGGCACGGAGAGAGGATCACAGAGGGACATTGCTCAAGTTTTTGGAATTTGAGTGGGGCGAATTCCTGGTAAATTCCTTGGGACTCCTCTTTTTGCTTGTATAGAGAAAGCTACTTTATGGAAGGATATGTTGGACGGGTTCTCTACTAGAATGGATGGGTGGAAAAGTAGATGGCTGACATTGGTAGGGCCTATTTTTCTCCTCAAAATAGTTGTCTTGTCCATACCTATCTATTCCATGGAATGTTTTAAAATCCCAACCCAACTTATTAAAAGTATACAACAAAAGATGCATAAATTTCATTGGAATGGGGCATAGGATCAGGATAAAATCCCTCTCATGGCATGGGACAGATTGTGCCAAGGTAAAGGTGGTGGGGGATAGGCATGAGCAACTAGAAGATTATGAATGAGGCAATGGGTGCTAAACTATTTTGGAAGATGTACAACAAACTAGAGCAAAGATGGGTGAAGATCTTTAGAGAAAAATAGCTAGACAATGCAGACAAAGAGAGGATCCTCATGATCAAGAACCCTCCTAGAGGGTTGACACTGTGGGATTTCTCTCTAAGATGCAAACCAGTAATCATTGATCACTTGTCATGGCAGATCGATAACGGTAGGAAAGCTCTATTCTGGCAGGACTCCTACGATGGCCAGCCGAGCCTGGATCAAGGCATACTAGTGAAAATCATCGTAGCCACAGAATGATGGTGGGGAACCAAGGTAAGTGATTTTTTTGATCTATCTTCCATGGTAATTGGGTAGGAAGTGAAATGGAAGGACATGACAAGCCTGGGACTGTTGGTAGAGCACCAAGAAATCTTAAAGAGTGCCTGCACAGCAGAGCAGTCATTTGGTCAATGGAGGAAGATAAGGTTATCTGGACAGGTGCACAAAGTGGCTA
The DNA here is from genome assembly GCA_018584345.1 of Thuja plicata. Classification (NCBI taxonomy): domain Eukaryota; kingdom Viridiplantae; phylum Streptophyta; class Pinopsida; order Cupressales; family Cupressaceae; genus Thuja; species Thuja plicata. Next base: position 38,604 of record MU224952.1, on the reverse strand, counting down.
GTATTCAGTCAAGATTAGATACTCATTATTGTTTAGTGCATTCAGTAAAGTGGAGTGGGAAATAAAGATTTGTCGGAGGAAAGCTTGCTTTCCCAAGGAAGCAACCTTTCCTTTGTTGGATGGCAATGGGAAAGCCCTCACAGGAGACAAGCTGATGTGCCTAGGATTTTCTAGGCCATTTAGATGTGTTTTATGTAACAAGGCAGAGGAAATGGTGGATCACCTATTCCTAAATTGTGAATACTCGTAGGAGGCATGGAGCTTCAGATTGTGAAAACTGATTGGAAGGGACCAAATCCATTTAAGCTCAGAGATTGGCTTGATTCATGGCCAAATCCTAAGGGACCATCAACCTTAGATGTCATTTGGCATGTCCTCCCTTCAAGCACAATTTGGTTGATCTAGAATGAATAGAATAAAAGAATCTTCAACGGAACAACCACCCCACTTGCCCGGTTTCTAGCAAAATTGAAAGTTGTTGTTTTAGAACTGGTGTCTAACTCAGCCTCCCAGACAAATTCCTTGAAGAAACCTTTCGATCGAGTAGACCTGTTGATTCAAAGAAAATGACCGATGGTGAATTATAAACCCGTTAATGGAAATGGAAGGGTTCAACCTTTGGCAGGGAAACAGAGTGACATACCATGCATGTGGAAACCCCCATCTCTTGGATGCGTCAAAATCAACTTTGACGATGCATCTCGTGGTAATCTAGGAGTCTCAGGGATAGGCTATATTGCCTGAGATGAGAAGGGAGATATCTTGGCACTTGGTGCTAAAAGACTGAAAGATGGGAGAAATAATGAGGTAGAATGTTTGGCAGTTGTAGGGGCCACCTTGATGGCAAGGAAATTAGGATTAAGGTGAATCCATCTTGAAGGGGATTGTGTGAGACCTACATTAGACTGTTATAGTTTTACTATTTTGTTCTCATGCTTTTAGTAGTTTATGCTTTGACATACTTTGACTATCTGAGACTTTTTATACATTTGAGGATCGGTGGAATCCTGTGTTATATATTCAGCACCTGATTTTTGTAATCAAGGTACTTTTGAGATGCTTTATGTTCTGATTCAGTTTCAGCTTATGTTGATGTCTTATATGGACTTACATGTATGAATATAATATGATAAAATTGGTTTAGGAAACTGATGCTAGGATATTTCAGTTCTAATGCAATGTGATTTATATTCTTACATATATTATTGACATTATGTTATGTTTCATATCATGTTGTTTTGGATCTACTGATGTGTGCATTAAGTGTGCAGGAAAAGTTGACCATGGATCTAAATCAGGGACCCTGTACTGGAACCTATGTAAATACCCGTGCTTTCCAAGGTCCTGTCTATATAAAGAGACATGGACCTCATTGTTATGTGTTTATTTCGTATACATGGTTGGCATGTGTGTTATTAAATTAATAAATGTTTATGTGAATAAGTCATGTCAATTGTTTTAATTTAATGAGCCAAGTTTAGCAATTGTTGTAATTTAATTATTGACATGGCTAGTAATAGGGAAACCAAGGTTAGTCAAGGGTTAACTAGGTTCATCTAGGAGCAGTACCCAAGCTTAACCACAGGGTTAGAAGTCTCTAGAATTCCTTTGACTTAGAAATCCGTAGGCTAACTTCAGGGTGAATTTTAGAAGGCCTTTTGGACTCCTAGGGGGTAACCGGGGTCAGTTTTAGTCACCCAACTTGGTACCCTATGGGTTAGGGGTCATTTTATATCATTAATGAGCCTCTAAACTCATTTATTACTCCCTTTAAGTGTCATTTTCAGTTTTGAGAAAATTTGGAAGAGAAATGTGACTTTGGTTAACCTCACTCTCTCTTCTACCCAAGTTTCATTTGACTTCACCCTTGGAGAGTTAGGATGTGGTTTAGTTTAGGATTGGTTAGAGTTACCTCATCCTTGGGTAAGCCTTTCTCATGTTGGAGGTTTGCCTATTTAGGAAAGGGTTTAGGATGAGTTGAGTGTTCACCCACTCTCTACCCTTAGAGACAGAATCCAGTTTGAAGGAGCCTTTTTGGAAAGAGCTTAGAAAGGATAGCTCAACACTAATCCATTCATCATCCTATCTTGGGATTAAGGTTGGATTTCTTTTAAGAAATTTTGTTATTGTTTATATGTTTTATTGAGCTCAAGGACTCCATTAATGGAGTCTTATGTGTTTTGAAGCTTTTATTTTATGTTGGAAATTTCTTTATTTGTTTCTCAATGTCTTTACTTTGTGATTGATTTCGAATGGGTCTTCAAGGTACACTCACCCTTGGGAGGGCAGAGTAGCCTTGGAGGGGTAGATGGAAATGATTCATGTTAAGTGTAGAGTCTCCCATGTGAAGAGGGATAAACTTGGGGTAACATGATACCCATGAAGCCAAAAAGGGCCTGAGGGCATCTAGGAGGTATAAAGAGGTTATTCAGGACAACATCTTGTAAAGATGGTCCTTTTTAAGTCCATGTGAGGCTTGTGTATTTTATGTTTATTCTTGGCTTTCTCCTTTAGTGAGGTCTACCACTACCCCTATTTCTGGAATGTCTCTTGGAGATACTTCCTCTTGTTCATCCTGATGTTGGGAAGTTTTCTTGTGTTCGAGTACTCTATTTTATTTCCTGCTTGTTGGGTGTTTTCTATTTGTGACCCATTCCAGATTGGATCCCCGAGCTCGGGGGTGGCCTTGTAAAGGCCTAGGTTGGGAGGTGAGCCTCCATGGTCAACCTTAACATGTATCAGGTTCTTGAAGGGATAGCGAAGATGAATAATACCCTTATGTGAGAGATGCGTATGACTGAAAAAAAGATCATTTGTATCCTTGATGTTTAAGAATTTTCATTATTGAAAAGTTGTATTAAGACCATTAATAAATTGTATTCTTATATGGTTTGTCAACATTTTTCTCAAGATTGAAACATGAATATTATGTGGAAATGGTGAACATACCTTATTTATAGATTGAAATATATTTAGGAAAGCATTATGTTCCTGAAATAGAAATTGTTATGGAAGTTCAATGCGAAGTGTAACCTTATTTTAAATTTTAAATTTTAATTGATAGGTTTGAAAAATCTTATGTAAGATTTAGAGAATTATATAATTTAATTAGTGTTCTATTTTGTAAACATTGCAAGCGTGGGTTTAAAACAAGTAATTCTTTGTATTACATTGAGTTTTTTTTTTAAAAGGAATATATATATATATATATCCTTTGTTCAAAGATTTAATCTAAATTGAGAATCTTTTTTTTGTTCTTGAGGGTTCTCTTTATAGACACTTAAAGAAATTTAAATTATTTCAAAAAAAAATAATTCTTGTTTTTAAAATTTAACTCCACCAATGTCTGTAGAATAAAATATGGATCACATTGGCATATTTAGATTAAAAAGAATGCCTCTATGTACCCCCTGTTTTGGGATATACAAAGATTTTTTCACCAGTCATTTTAAAAAAAAAAAAAAATTTATATATGTTAGATTTTATTAATGTAAATACTATTAACAAGTCAATAAATTAAACAAATAAAAAAAAAACTTTTAAGCGCATGGCACTGTCTAAGTTTTAAAGTTTTTAAAAAAAGGAAAAAAAAATTTAATTTTGGGTGGGGGGGCCGAAGCCCGCCCCAGCCCGTGTATCTTGTTTGGGGGGGCCGCGCAGCACGCGGGCCGCCCACTGTCAGCGCAGTGGGGCGGTGCCGCCGCTGGCCAGCACCTCCCCCACCCTGCAACTCCTTCTCCCGCCACGGACGGTGGTGCCGCCGCCTGCGGCCACCACCAAGCCGCCCCCCCTCTCCTTCCGCCGCCTGGTTTGTTTTACCGCACCACCTGCCTTGCTCCACCCGTCACCCACGCCGCTCCTACTCCGTCGCTCGGGCTGCTAAACCTCGTTGCCGCTGGTTATTCATACGACCACCACTCCTTTGACCTTAAAAATTTAGGGTTTAAAAATTCTTTTTTTTATTTATTGTTTTGATTTTCTTTTATAAGATTCGTTTTAGGTTATAAAGATATTTTAATAATAAATTTGTTATTATTAAAATTATTTTTATATAGATATGCATATATTATATAAATAGGTTTTGAGTTTTGTTTTAATAGGGGACAGAAAATTTAATACTAATTTAAATTAGGTGCCTTTATTTGAATTTAATAATGTATATAGTTTTCACTAGAATAAGGTTTATTTTAATAGAAATTAGATTAGATTTTATTTTAACTTAAGATATTTAGTTTAATTTTTTTGGGGGGGTTTAAATTTTATTGTTTTAATTAAAGTTATCATGCAAAAAAAAAAGGGAAGAAAAGAGTTAAGCTTATATTCATTAAAATTTTAGATTTGATAGTGTTTCCTTTTAGTGTTTAAAATAGGTTCTTAGTTGAGTAGATGAAATTTAGAATGAAGAATATTATATTTTTATAATTTTTTATGGGAGTTTAGAACGTTAAATTTTCAATTAAACTATTCTTTTAAAGTAGATTAGCGTTAGATTTTTTTTTAACGTCCCCCTTTGACCGTTCTTATGCACGGTTGACTTTAAGTCAACCATGGTCAAACCTTGTCTGTACGTCTCAAGATTTGAACCAAATGATTCTCGCAGCCTCTAGACCCTAGGGTTTCAGTTTCATGCCTTTCGGTGATAGTTGACTTTTTGGTCAACATGGGTTGACTTTCTGGTCAATCATCTTGAAATGCGTGCCTTGGCCCTCTCTAGAACTTAGTAGGCTATAGTGACTCTCCTTCACATATTTTAAAGTATAGTTGACTTTTGGTTAACCCTAGTTGACTTTTAGTCAATTATCTTGATTTGCATGCATGAGTCTCCCTTAGGATTTAACAAACCCTAGTGCTTACCTTTCGCACATTTCAGAGTATTATTGACTTTTGCTCAACTCTGGATGCTTTGGGTCATCTGCCTCAGTTTGCATGTAGATCAAACTAGTAGCTTAAGGAACCCTTCTGGTTTCTTTTATTCCCTTGCACCATTTTGCGTGCACATGTTACCCATGTGATAGTATTGCTACCCTTTTTAGTGCATTATTAAAAAAAATTGTTCGTGTGTTTTTTCCCAACTTTTGGGCATGATATTTTGGTATCAGAGCCAAGTTTAGCAACATTGGGAACCTAACCCACTACATTATCACTAAATTTGTCTTGCATGTGTAGGATGCCACCTGTCACTCGTCAAGCCCATCAACAAGGGCGTGGTCGGCGATGTATCCCCGTGGCACACGTGGAGGTACGACCTGAAGTAGAGGATCGTAGGAGGGATCAGAGTCCACCTCCTGAACCCCCTCTCGACCCTAATGCAGTGCTTTTGTTGGCCTTTCAGAACCTAGCCAGGCTCATACTAGACCGCATGCCACCTGTTAATTAGGAAAGAGAGAGAAGTAGGAGCCCAGCTCCTAGAGCAGGAGGGAATCAAATAGATCAGGAAGATGAATCCATTGCAGTACCAGGTGGTGTTCCTAGGGGAGGTGCAAAGAGACTTGATAGGGCACCCCCCGATATTGGGAATCAGATCACAGAATTGATGACGCTTAAACCGCCTCCCTTCACAGGAGAAGCAGATGGGGTAGGAGCTGAGGCTTGGCTTTTGAGCCTAGAGAGGTGCTTTGGGTTGTGAAATTATGGCAGCAACCTTAAAGCACGGTTCGCAATTCTTTTTCTCAGAGACGGGGCCTCCACTTGGTGGAGGCATGAGGAGACCAAGGGACTCATTGACATCAATACCCTCACTTGGGGAGCTTTCCTCGAGCTCTTCAGAGAGCGGTATATTTCAGAACAGTTCAAACAACACTGTATAGACAAGTTCCATGACTTTCGGCAATGGGGTCTTATAGTAGCCTAGTATGAGGGCAAGTTTCTCGACCTCCTACCCTATGTTGAATACATGGGAGATGAGAAGCTACAGGTAAACAGGTTCATCAAGGGATTAAATCCTGTGATCTTAGATAGGGTATGCATGGTACCTTCAGGGAACTTAAGGTTCATGATGGACAGGGCCTGAGTGGCCGAAGAGATAGTCTGGGGCCCACAGAACTATAGGGATGGGTCACAGAACCACAATACCTCATCTCAGGCCTCTGGATATCAGAAGAACACATGGAAAGGGAATCAAATGAACTCCTCAGGGACATTTAGGGCCCCACAGCAGCAGCAGCAGCAACAACAACAGCCATAACAGTCACAGCAGAACTAGCGTCAGAGGGCACCTCAGGTTTATCAGGGTCCCAAGTCCAAATAGTGGTAGTCTTAGGGTCCTAAGAAGGACAAAAGATCTCAAGCACCATATACCCCTCTAGCACGGACTCAACAGTCCTCTAAGGGAGGTTGTAGTAGTTCATCTAGGACTATAGGATCATAGTATTCTAGGCCTCCTGGTGTTTAGGTTTAGTCACGGGGGCCATGTTACACATGTGGTGCCATGGGGCACCTAGCTAGAGAGTGCCCACAGGGTGGTAGTCAGCATATGACATTTTTAGAACCAACAGTAGGGGACAGGGGGAAATCCCACATGGTTTTTGCAGCAGTGGACAATCATCAGAAAGAGCACTAGGCTACCATTATTGAGGCCTCAGGTAAGATCATAGGTAGTGATGTTACTATTCTTTTTGATGCAGGAGCCACTGACTCCTTTATTTCTCCATCAGTTGTGGAGCGTTGCAGGCTAGTGGCAGCTAGTCAAGAGGTTAGATGGGAAATAGAGTTAGCTTCAGGAGCTAGAGTTTCCATAACCTCGATGGTTAGTGATTGTCCAATCCAGATTGGTGGAATGACCACCATAGCTAATCTCAGAGTTACTCCCCTTGGATCTTACGGTCTAGTTCTTGGTATGGATTGGCTAAGTGCCCACAAAGCCAAGCTAGATTGTCGTAAGAAGAGGATCGAATGTTTGGATGATGATGGTATAGATATAGTTATTACTGGGGTTCATAGGCATGTATCCCTCCATGTGATATCTGCCATGCAGCTTAAGCGATGCATGCGGAAGGGATGCCAGTTGTATGCCATCACCATCAGCGATAGGGAAGAAGAGATAGAGAAGGAAACTTCTCTTGATGACTTCCCCATTCTTCAAGAGTTTGCAGATGTGTTTTCATCATAGCTACCTGGTATGCCTCCTTGTAGGGCAGTAGACTTTCACATTGATCTCATACCAGGAGCTGAGACAGTTTCCAGAGAACCTTATAGGATGACCACTAATGAGCTTAATGAGCTCAAGATGCAGCTTGAGGAACTGTTAGAGAAAGGACACATTCATCCTAGTGTTTCTCCTTGGGGTGCACCAGTTATCTTCATGAAGAAGAAAGATGGCTCTCTTAGGTTGTGCATGGTTTACCGACAGTTGAACAAGGTGACCATTAAGAATCGATATCCACTTCCTAGGATCGACAACTTGTTCGATGAGTTGCAGGGTGCCCGAGTCTTCTCTAAGATAGACCTCAAATCGAGTTACCATCAGTTGAGGATCGTGGATAGTGATATTCGCAAGACCGCATTCCATACTAGATATGGCCACTATGAATTCACTATGGTTCCATTCGGTCTTACGAATGCTCTAGCTGTGTTCATGAGTCTTATGAACAGAGTATTTTGAACCTTCCTTGACAAGTTTGTAGTTGTGTTTCTCGATGACATCTTGATATATTCCAAGGATGAGAAAGAGCACGAGGAACACTTGAGGCAAGTTTTGAAATGTCTTAGAGATAATCAGTTGTATGGTAGCTTGTCGAAGTGTGCTTTCTTCAGAGCAGAGGTCAAGTACCTTGGCCATGTTATTTCAGGTGATGGGCTCTTAGTAGACCCATTGAAGATTGATGCCATCATGGATTGGCCAACACCTACCAGTGTGACCGAAGTTAGGAGTTTCATGGGTTTAGCCGGTTACTACAGATGGTTTTTTAATGGTTTCTCTTAGGTAGCACACCCCATTACCTCTCTTCACTGAAAGGGAAAGAAGTTTGAGTGGACTGAGAAGTGTGATAAGGCCTTTCAGGAGCTCAAGAGAGCACTTACCGGTGCACCCATTTTAGCTGTACCAGAGCCTTCAACAGACTTTATGGTATGCACAGACGCTTCCTTGGATGGTTTGGGAGCAGTTCTTATGCAAGGTGGGAGAGATATAGCCTACGAGTCTAGGAAACTAAAGACTCATGAGCTCAACTACCCTACCCATGACCTAGAGCTCACAGTAGTGGTGCATACTTTAGTCAGATGGTGACATTTTCTCTTAGGACATTGGTTCAAACTTCATTCAAACCATCAGAGTCTTCAGTACATCTTCACTTAGCCAAACCTTAATGCTAGACAGAGGAGATGGATGGAGTTCTTATGTGAATATGATTTTGATGTCCATTACATCAAAGGGAAAGAGAACATAGTCACAGATGCCTTGAGTAGGAGACGGCATGATCTTTCTTCTATGTCTACTAGCACGGATTTGAGAGATCGCATCCTTCATCACCTGCAAGAGGATGAGTTGTACGTAGAGGTTTGTGAGTTGATTCGATCTCAAAGACCCCTGAGGGGAAGTTTTCAGAGTATGCCTTGGAGTTCGATGGACTATTGCATCATAGAGGACATATCTATATACCTTCTTTCAGGGGATTGCATGAATTTGTGATGCTTGAGGCTCATAGGGTCCCTTATGTAGCGCATCCTGGGGTTAAGAAGATGCATGCCGACTTAAGGCAACTATATCATTGGCCAGACATGAGGTTGCAGATTGCAGAGATGGTAGCTAGATGCTTAGAGTGCTAGAGGGTGAAGGCAGAACACCATCATCCAGGTGGTCTCCTTCAGCCTCATGAGGTACCAGTGTGGAAATGGGACACCATATCTATGGATTTCATAGTAGGCCTTCCTATTTCTTCTCGTCGTCATGATGCTATCATGGTGACAGTCGACAAGTTGACTAAGGTGGCTCACTTTTCACCCGTGCGTACTACCTTTACCGCACCAATAGTGGCACAAGTGTTCTTGCAAGATATAGTCATACTTCATGGCGTACCTCATAAGATCATCTCAGATAGAGATTCTCTCTTCACTTCATCCTTTTGGAGAGAACTTTAGGCAGCTATGGGTACTAGACTCAACTTCAGTACGGCTTATCATCCTAAGATAGATGGTCAGACCGAAAGGGTCAATCAAGTGTTAGAGGACATGATTCGCATGTATGTCATGGACCATCAGACCCAGTGGGAAGAATACCTACACCTAGTGGAGTTTCCCTATAAAAATAGGCACCAAAATTCCTTGGGTATGCCTCCCTACTAGGCTCTTTATGGTAGACCATGCAGGACCCCACTTAGTTGAGATAGGATCGAGGATAGAGTTTCCATTGGTCCTAAGCTAGTCAGGGATATGGAGCAGTAGGTGAATTTGATTAGGCAGTGACTTGAGGAAGCTCAAGATAGGAAGAAGAAGTATGCAAATGCGAAGAGGATTGATCGAGCCTATCTATTTGGAGACAGAGTCTTCTTGAGAGTGCGACCGCATAAGAGTCCAATCCATTTTGGAAAGGGCTCTAAGATAGCACCCCATTTTTTTGGACCTTTTGAGATCCTTGAAAGGATAGGACCAGTTGCTTACCGATTAGCATTGCCACCTAGCCTATCACGCATCCATGATGTGTTTCATGTTTCAGTTCTGAGGAAGTATATATATGATGAGTCTCACATGATAGATTGGGATGCCTTGTAGGTGGAGTCGGACGGATAGCTGGCATTGGAGCCAATTCGTATATTGGCTCGGCGGACTTTGGGCCTTTGAGGTAGAGAGCTAGACCAGGTTAGGGTCCAGTGGGATTGCTATGATGAGGTTATAGCCTCTTGGGAGGACACAGCATAGATAAGATCACAGTACCCTCACCTCTTCGATGAACTCCAGGAGGAAGTTCATGCCTAGAGGGGGTGGATGTGAGACCTACATTAGACTGTTATAGTTTTACTATTTTGTTTTCATGATTTCAGTAGTTTATGCTTTGACATACTTTGACTATCAGAGAATTTTTATACATTTGAGGATCGGTGGAATCCTGTGTTATATATTCAGCACCTGATTTTGTAATCAGGGTACTTTTGAGATGCTTTA
>MU224951.1:18415581-18429520 GCA_018584345.1 Thuja plicata | reverse complement strand
AGATAAACAACCTCTTCAATCACAGCTAGAAGCAAAAATATTAGGGCTAACTTCCCATCTGTTGAACTTGCGCCGCGGTAATTGAAGTGTTAAATGAAGTTACATTTTCTTTTTTTTTTTTACCTTTATGCACGTGTTGGTCGTAATTTCGACCAACACGGGCATAAAAGAAAAAAAAAAGAAAAGTTAACTTTTAAATTGCGACCAAACAAAACAATTTTCAAGTTGGTCGCAAAGTTTGGTCGCAATTTAGGGTCAAATGTATTAGTGAAAACTACTCTGATCAACTTGTCTATTAAATGGAAAAGTCTTAGAATAGTTTAAAGAACATTGAACAATCAGTAGATTTAGTCTTTCAATCCATTACACCTGACTATCACATCAAAATGCTCATATTTCCTGAATACAGAGTTGCAAAGCTATTATTCAATATTCAAAACTTGTTACAATGCATGACTACTGATGAGATTCGAGTCTTGGGTGACATTAGACACCATCTCCATGATTCTAGGGACTATTAGTCGATATCCCACTTCCTATTCATAAGGGGATCCAAAGATAACAGGTTGCATGCAACATTTGCAATAATTGCAAATGTTGTCATAGCAACTTTATAGCAACTTTTGGCATCTTTGCCATTATACCATCATCCTACTTCTTAGGATTATCTCCCTCCTATATCTTGAGGATCCAAGATCATTTATGACCTTATGGCATCTCTATGACATCATGAATGTGTTTAAGACACATTGAAGACTCTAACTCAACTCCTAACACTAAGAATTTTAAAACTACTAACAATGGCTAATTTGGTGACCTTAGTCCTAATGACTAACTCACCTAGCCCACATTGCAATGAACTTCTAAGGCCTACAAACAAAACTAACTATCTTGAATTGGCCAATGTCAAGTACAAGCCAAAAATGACTAAAACATGGAGGTTAGCCTCGGTGTGCTCCTACACCATGTTGACTCAAGAAGGTAAACCAGTTGATTTCTTTAGTGAAAAGTTGAATGATTCTAAGAGGAAATATTTTGTCTATGATCAAGAGTTCTATGCTATTGTTCAAGCTATGAAGAAATGGAGACACTATTTGATGCCAAATGAATTTGTGGTGTATACTGATCATAGGGAGTTACAATATTTGGGTAGTTAGTATAAAGTGAACCAGAGACATATGAAATGGGTAGAGTATTTGCAGATTTTCACATTTGTGACTAAGCATAAGAGTGGAGTTTCTAATAAAGTTTCTCATGCATTGAGTAGAAGAAGATATTTGTTGACTTAAATTAGAATTGAAGTGCTTGGATTTGTTGACATGAAGAGTTTGTATGAAAGTCATCCTGATTTTTCTAAGTAGTGGAGAGTGTGTAGAGCACCTAATTCAAATCAATCAAGTATGAAGACTATTTCATTCAGGAAGATATGTTTTTCAAAGGTATTTAGTTGTGCATACCAAGAGGTTCAATGAAAACTAATTTGATTAAGGATAAACATAGTAGTGGATCGGCTGGACATTTTGCTATTGATAAAACATTGAGTTTGCTGAAGGAAAGGTATTTTTGGCCTCAGTTATATAAGGATGTTCAGAAATTTGTGAAAAGTTGTGGATTTTGTCAAGTTGAAAAAGGAGTGAGTCAGAATACTAGTTTGTATACACCAATTACTATTCCTGAGAAACCTTGGAGTGATAACAACATGGATTTTTATCTTGGCTTACCGAGGACATCAAGAGGTAATGATTCCATATTTATTATTGTGGATAGATTTTCTAAAATGTCACATTTCATACCATGTAAGAAAAAATAAGATGCAGTACATATAGTATATCTTTTCTTTAAGGAGATTGTCAGATTGCATGGATTACTGAGGAGTATCATCTCTAACCGAGACAATAAATTTGTAAGTTATTGTTGGAGAACACTTTGGAAGAAGCTGGATACTGAGTTGAAGTTTAGTTCTACATTTCATCCATAGACTGATGGACAAATAGAGGTTGTAAACCAAAGTTTTGGTAATTTGTTGAGATGCTTAGTTGGGGACACACCAAGTAATTGGAATTTGATGTTGGTACAAGCATAATTTGCATACAATAGTTCAGTGAATAGAAGCACTAGGAAGACACCTTTTGAGATTATTCATGGCATATAACCAAGAGGTATATCAAACTTGTGAGATATTATTGGGGAAGAGAAAAGAAGTGCTAAAGCAGAAGAATTTGTTGAGTTCATGAAGACATTGCATGAATATGTAAAACAAAAGCTAGAGAAAAGTAATCAGAAGTACAAAGATAGTGCAGACAGATCAAGAAGACATAAAACATTTGAAGTTGGTGATGCAGTAATGGTTCATTTGAAGAAAGGTAAATTTCCTGTTGGAACATATGGTAAATTGAAGATGAAGAAATTTGGTCCTTGAAAAATACTTGAAAAGAATTGACAATGGAAATGCTTATGAAGTTGAATTACCTGATGACATGGATATATCACCTATAGTCAATATTTTAGACTTTTATGAATATCATGAACTTGATGAAGAAGTGACAATACCAAGTGATTATCCTAAGAAGTAGATAGAGGAAGTTGAACAAATTTTAAAACAGAGAATTGGTAGAAGTACAAGAGGAAAAGAATACATGGAATTTCTAGTAAAATGGAAGAACAGGCCGATTGAGGACTCATTTTGGATTTCTCAATCTAAGTTAGATTCATTTTAGGTTGGACCTGATACATGATTTGGGGAATCATTTCTTGTACCCCAGGTGTATGAGGTAGGAGCATCTTGGGTCCTTGGCAATCCTGCTCAACCAAAAAAAAGATGTTTGTTTTATTCTTTAATTTGTTTGGAGGCTTCTCGGGAAATACTTTGTTGCTCGAGTCTATTTCTCACTTATGCTTGTTCTAATTTGGTCCCTGTTGCTCGGGTTTTATCTTTTGGGTATACTTGTTTATTTGCTCAGGCATAATTTTTTGTTTCTTGTTGCTCGAGTTTCTCTTTTGACGCTTGGTTTTGTTTTGTGTTGCTTGGGGTGTTCTTTTCGTGAGTCAATCTGTTGCTCGGTCATTCTTTGCCCGAGTTTCTTATTTTGGAGTTGGATCTGGTGGCTGACTCTTCAATTAATTTCCATGGTTTAATTAATTTGAGGTCTCTCATTGGGATATGTGTGGACCTAAATCTGGGTCTCTCTTATGGATTTGACCACCGACCTCTCTGTTGGACTTTTGTATATATTTGTTTTCTTTGTTCTTAGTATTGGTATTAGTTTTAGGGTAGGAAGTTGATATCAGATTTTAACAGGAGATTATATGTTGAGATATTGTAAGGCTTCTCTATGACCTTGCATGTATGAAGATCAATTTGTAATTCATTGAAATCTATATGACCCAAACCATGAAGGCCTTACAACCCGATATGTAATGAGTTTGATAAATTAATGAAAAGGATTCTTTTTGTTTCTTCTCTCACTGTATTTTTGTTTCTACATTATGTTGGCAAGCTGGTTTGGTAGTTGAGAGAGCCTTTAGCCCCATTATCAACCCTCCTTGCATCAATTTATTTTATTGAAATGGTACGAGATAGAATACTTATGATCTTACCATACTTAGACCATAGTTTATCTAGAGATCACGCGACTTCTTCATCTCCAAGTTGCTGAGAGTTTTCTCTGACCTGGGTTACATTACGAGATCTAGCACCAGCCACAAGATTTAGATCATATCAACGGTTCTTGCTAAGTCTCTAGATGGTTTTCTTAACTCTATCTTTGATCTGAGATTATGCACTGGCCACTCATTTTAACTTTACCTTGGATCTAGTTTATCTCTTAACACTGGCTAACTCATTTCTTCTTATCTCTAAATCTCATAATAAAATTTACTAGGCTTTAGTTTGGTCATGATCAAATCTAGAGATTCAAAGATAAAGGAAACTACCAAGTTGTTGAATAAAGCTCTTAACGCGAGTATCATTTGGAGATATAGCGCTAGCCATTCATCTGATATGAGATTGATGATCCTTGCTAAGTCACTAAGCTTTTATCTTAACCTTGATTTTATTCAGAGATCATATGATAAGGTGAAAAGATAACTCTATTCTGACTCTGAGTTTATCTGGAGATTCAGAGATAACTAAGTCTTTGAATCACTAAGCATTTTGAATAACCCCAAATCTATTCAGAGATCATGCGTGAACTACAAGATTTAGATCACATAAATGGTCCAGATCTTTTCTTATCAACTCAAATTCTAGCTTTAACTAAACTTTAAGTCATTTGGAGATTACGCGACAAGAAAATCTCTAAGTCGCTAAATGGTCTACTTAACCTTGAGTTTATTCAGAGATCACGTGATAACCACATGATGAGATCTTGATCTACATCTTGCGCTAGATCTCTAAATCTTTCTGTACTTTCTCATTTTATTTGTAGATTAAGCCAAAACCCTTGATCTTACTTTGAATCCATGGCTTGCGCTGAATCTCATAATATTTAGCTCTAACTCCTATTTATTCTGAGATTACATGACCAAAGGCTATCTTGCAATCTCCCAATGTTTGGACTAACTCTGGTCAAGTCTAGAGATTCAAAGATAAAGGCTATTTCTAAATCACTGAAAGATTAGTCTAACCTTGGGTTTATATAGAGACTTCACGAACACCACATATTTCCTTGCCACTTAAACATGTGTCTACATCTTAACTCATTACCTCTTAATCACTGAATGACTCATGATTTCTTAACCTTTTCAAGCGATTTAGTGTAGACACACATCTCTGTCTTGATCAATGGTCTAGATTCACTCATGGTAAACCTGACTTGGCATTGGTTTAACCACAAATGACCATGGTTCTTTTGGAGATTTAGTGATTGAATAGATCTCTAAGTTGTTAAATAATTCTTCTAACTCGGGTTTAATCTAGAGATCACGTTCTATCCCTCATATCTTTCCTTGATAAAGGACCAACGCTAAGTCTTTGAGTGTTTCTACATATAATTTACCAATTATTCCCAAGATTACACAAAAATCATTGATTCTTCTTTGATCCAACGACCTACACTGAATCTCGAGACTATTTTCTTAACCACACTTTCTTTCCAAGATCACGCAGCCAAGTTATCTCTGAATCTCATAGTAAACCTTAGTTGACTTGGTTTCAACCACAGGTTTATCTGGAGACTACATGACAAGATTTATCTCCAAGTCTCTTAAATATTTACTAACACTTGGCTATTATTTGGAGATCATGCACTATCGCTCATATGGAAAATAGTCAACGATCCTTGGTGAATCTTGAAATGAATCACTTAACTCTGATTTCATTTGGAGATCACTTAACAAAGAAAAATTAAACTCTGTCTTGACCTCGGGTTGGATTACAAGATTTAGAGACTAAGCTATCTCTGAATCTCCAAATATTTATTGGAACTGGAGTTAATTCATGAGATCTAGCGCTATCCACATGATGAAAACTACATCCATGGTTGTCGCTAAGTCTTTGAATCTTTGAGTCAACTTAATATTTGTCTAGCGATCATGAGCCAACCACATGATTAGAACAAGATCAACCACCTACGCTTAATCTCTGAATTTATAAGAGCATATTCCTTTCATCTCAAGATTAAGAGATAAAAGATTATTCCAAGTCTCCAGACCATAATGAATATTTGGTCTTGATCATGAGATTCAGAGGCAAAGGCGAAGGATAACTTAAAACATCTTATGTTACTCAATAAAAGTAACTTCAAATTAGAACAAGGTCATGAAGTTCTAGGGTTTTTGCATGGTAAAGACATAAATGACCTAGGTTTTAATGTTTTCAACCATTTTTTGTTCACTTTTCTTGGAAATAAGACACTTGCAGAAAAATTTGACGGTAGACTTGGACAAACCTTGACATTTTAAGGAACAAACCGACATTGGTAACCAAAATATTTAGCAAGACTCATAAAAACTAGAAATATATCCAATAGGGACTCAATAATCTTGATCACTAGGAGATCTTTTTTTTTTCTATGTGAATAGAGACAAGAAGGAACCTAGATACAACCCTTGGAAGTTAGATTTGGGAAAGATTGTAGTACCAAATATAAGTGTTGATGTTGAGCTTATAAGTATATTAGTTGAGCACTATAAACCAGAGACAAGAATAATAAGAAAAATGGACAGGATGCCTCTGGTAGTTATATCTAGGGCATATATTCGAAAATGTTTTAACTTGAGAAAATAGGCATTGACTAAAATTGGTAGAGATTCATTTGTTATTGATTATGAGAGAATGGTTAAAAGTGTAGGGTTCAGGGAAATTTCATATTTTATGAAGAGAGGGTTCGACAATCAGATGATCCCAGTACATAACAAAGGCCCCCATTTGAAATTTTTTTTTATAGATTTCTTTCAAAACACATACTTTGCATGGGCTCAATTATGTGGAGAAGAGGATAAGTTGAGAATGCCTCTAGATTTTATGTATATGTCAATGAGGATTTAGAACCCTAATTTATATTTGGAATTTGATTTTTCTACTGAGATTGAGAGGTTATTACATCAGAAATTGTCAAGATGGAAAATAGCCAAATCATTCAAGAATTACTATCTATCGTTACATCTATTTTTATACCAAAATGTTTCTGAATTCAGAGATTCTTTGAAATTAACTACAAGTGATGGTTAAGGCAATGAGTTTCCAGTGAAGTTATGGTGCTAAACTTGTTAGAATAACAAAGAGGGGGGGGGAGTGAATCAGTGGCCTCAAAAATTAATCCAATAAATCAACCCAAAAATTTATACCACAAATATAAACCTCTAGTTATCTTTAGTCCTAGAAGATGTATGCGTTGTGTGAATCTAACATGTATATACTACTCGGTGTTTATACTTTTTATCCTTTCCTTATTCTTTACTGAATAATAGTCTATCTTTTCTTAACCTTTACCAAAATACAGTAAATAAATTAGGGTTTACCAATCAACCCTATTTTAGTAATGTATAAAGAAAAACATCAAATTAATGAACCATATACACATTTGACACATGGATTTTTAATGTGGAAACCCTGTTAGGGGAAAAACCACTTGGGATTGGTAACCCAAAATTTTCACTCTTCTAAAGTAAGCTCGGTGAAGAGCCAACCCTGTTAAAGGTTACAAACACACTGTTAAGTGTGACCTTGTTAGAGGATTTTAAATTAATAGTTTTTCACTTGACATCTGGCATTCACTATGTTGTCTTCATGATAAACCTTTTGACACTCCTTTGGATGTATCTCAATATATAAAGGATGGTTAAATCATTCTCTATTAAGATATTTTCGGAAACAATGGTTAAACTGAAATAGTATATGATTTGTTCATAAATACAACTTAATCTTCCAGATGTTTAGATCGATTGTAAGCTCATAATACCTCTTCTGATCAATGTTGTCTTCAATTCCTTTGCTCCACTTCTTTCTTCTTGGTGAATGTTGGTGCTTCTCTATTGCTTGGTGTCTACAAAAATATTAGCTCTGTTCTTCAGCTTGTATGATCAGATCAGTATGAAGACTTCTTATCTTCACCAAAATTCTCTTAAGCATTCCTCTTCTTTATAATGAATTAGCTTGTCTCTTTTATAGACAATATTTCACCATTTCTAAGTCCTTGTCTTTCTTTTTCTTGACTTGATCCGCAAATATCACCATTTTTTCTTTAAATCTTTCTTTAGTTTTATCCCGTAAATTTATTCTTGACAAATGAGATTAAAACTAGCTTTAAATCTCTAGCTTGTCTTTAGCTTTTAACTGGTTGATGAAAGAAATGTAATCAAATAGTTAACTCTATATTTATATCCTTCCAGCTAATTCTTTTTTCATTTCTAAACTTTAGTTCTGATCAGTGTTTAACTCCTTGTTTTCTCAGTCTTGACTTCAGTTATCCTCGGGCATCTCTATTCGTCAAGATTGTGTCCGTCGGGCAACACTTTGACTTTGAGTTCTTCTCGGGTATCACTTTGGTTTATCTTTGTAATTATTGCTCAGGCATCTTGCTCGGTTTACACTGTGACTCTTCTTTGGGTTCTCTATCCGTCAGTGTACACTGTCCATCGGTGTTTGTTGTCACTTGGTGTATACTGAACTTTTATGCATTACTGATAACATAAA
The DNA here is from genome assembly GCA_018584345.1 of Thuja plicata. NCBI lineage: Eukaryota > Viridiplantae > Streptophyta > Pinopsida > Cupressales > Cupressaceae > Thuja > Thuja plicata. The sequence goes on along the minus strand of MU224951.1, from coordinate 18,421,386 downwards.
CTTTATCTCTTTGGTTCTTTGAAGTCTTTGACAATATGTATATAACCAATCATAGTATATCAAATTGACATTAATGACAATACAATACATTAACTGATTTAATGTCTTACATTAAATTTATGCAGCTCAGTGATCATCAACTTAATATCTTCAAACATTCAATCAGTCATAGTTCATCAATCTCTCCCATTGGAATTGATGGCAACATACTACATACTACAAATACAATATGAAATATTTTAGTTGTAGTTCATCAATCTCTACCAAACTTATTCTTCTATAACCAATACAAATGTCCAACGCTTGATAAGATCTTCTAGCTTAGATTTGAATCTTGCAGAGTACTTGTCTTCATTCTTCATTCCCCTCACTAGATAGATGTAGAAACTTCTAATTATGTCTCTCCCTTAGATGGATTTTTCTTTGAATCTTTCTCTGATGTTTTCTCTCCCTTTGGTTGTTCTCTTCATATTCATTAAGTGCATCTTTCCCTTTGAATACTTTTGATAGATATTTCATATGGATATAATCTCTCCCTTTGACACAAATTCCAAACTATCTCTTTTCTATAATATATTCCTTGAATTTCCTCTCTATCAGAAATACAATAACTTTGGTTTTCAGTGTGGATAAGTGCCTTTCTATGTACTGATAGATCTTTGCAGTCCTTATCCTTTTATTGAATCAACATGAATGATATTCTTATTATGTGTAGGCTGATGCAACCTCCTAGTCAGCTTAGTGACCAGTAGACAAGGGTCGGACCCCTAGTCTCTTTCTCAGGTACTCAAATGTATCTTTAGGCGATGGCTTTGTGAATGTCTGCTAATTGTTCCTTGGATTGAACATATTCCAATATCACCTCTTTCTCTTGCACTTGTTCCCTTAAGTAATGATATTTGATAGCAATATGCTTTGTCTTAGCATGCATGAATGGGTTATTTGAAATGTTTATTGCACATGTATTATCACAATAGATAATCACTGGTTCAATAATTTCCATATTCATACCTTCCAGTAATTTCTTGATCCATGCAATGTTAGAGAAATTTGTAGCAACAACCACATATTCTACTTATGTATTAGATTTTGAGATGCATCCTTGCTTCTTACTTATCCATGTGACAAGTCTATCACCCATAAAGAATGCTCATCATGTTGTTCTCTTTCTATCATCTAAGTTTCCAGCCCAATCAACATCTGCATAAACTTGAAGTTCCAATTTTCCTTCTTTTATACCATAAGCCATATTCTTTTTTATTCTTTAGATATATTAGAATTCTTTTGACAACAGTCATGTGTGATTCCTTGGAATTAACAGAGAATCTTGCAACTATTCCAACTTCATGTGCTATATCTTGTCTAATATGAACAACATACATGAGTTTTCAAATCATAGACCTATATAGGGTATGATTTACCTTGGTTGACTTGTCTTCCTTTTTTAGCTTGCATCCGATTTCCATAGGTTTTCCAACTGGCTTGGCTTCCTCCATCTTTAATATCTTGAGAACTTCCTTGATGTATTTGGATTGTGTGATGTATATGCCTGCATCTTGTTGAATAATCTATAGACCAAGAAAGAATTTGATCTCCCCAAACATTGACATCTCAAACTCTTTTCTCATTTCAGAATAAAATGATTTGCATAACATATCATTACCACCAAATATGATATCATCAACAAATATTTCAGCAATCAGAATGTTATCATCGATATCTTCTTTTAAATATAGATTACTATTTTTACTTGTTCTTACAAAACTAATACTTATGAGATATGAGTGAAGTCTTTCATACCATTCTCTCATTGATTTTTTCAATCCATACAAGGCTTTGTGTAGTCTACAAACCATGTTTCTCTTGTTAGGATCAATAAACCCTTCTAGTTGTTTAATGTATACCTCTTCTTCTAGTATTTCATTTAGGAATGCAAATTTGACATCCATTTGGTATACCTTGAATCCTTTGAATGCAACATAAGAAAGTAGAATTATGACTCCTTCTAATCTAGCAATGAGTGAAAAGGTTTCTCCATAGTCAATACCTTATTCTTGTGCATACCCTTTGCATACTAATCTTGCTTTGTTCCTTGTGAATTTTCCATTCTCATTTAGCTTGTTTCTGAATATTCATTTGGTACCAATGACATTCTTGTCATCCGGTCTAGGTACTAATGTCCATTTTCTGGTCTTCTCAATCTTCTCTATCTCTTCATTCATAACACTAACCCATTCTTCATTTTCAAGTGCAATATTAACAGATTTAGGCTCAAAATTATAAATTAAACATTTAGTATTTAGTGAATTACTTCTTGTTCTCATTCCGGCCTTTTTGTCTCCTGTGATATGGTTCTATGGATGGTGTCTTCTGACATACTTGGAAATTATTGATTCAACTCTTTGTTCATCATTATGATCATCATCTTGACCTTCATTTTGATCTCCATCACTCGGTACATCATTTTGAGCAATTTCCTAATTTTCGGTGTTTGTATCTTGATGCTCTGGTGCATAGTTCTGTCGCTCGGGGGCAATACACTTTTTCTCTGGTAGAGTGTCAGGTTCTTGACTATAGAAAAACCTGTTGTAGTCTTCTAGTTCTTTTATGCTTTCCTCATCATTTTTCTCAGAAAATTCATCTACTTTGATATTTTCACTTTCAATAATTTTTTTAGAGGATTTTTTAAGACATTTATAAGCCTTGCTTTTGGTAGAATAACCTATAAATATTCCCTCTTCACCTTTGGAGTCAAGATTTTCCATTTTGTATCATCTTTCAAAATATAAAATTTACTTCCAAATATTCTGAAGTAACTTACATTTGGTGTATGTCCATACCATAGCTCATAAGGTGTCTTATTGGTGTCCTTCTTCAATTGAACTCTGTTCAATGTGTAGACAAAAGTACTGACAGCTTCTCTCCAGAGTGTTTGTGTGATTCCTTTCTCAATCATCAGTGTTCTAGAACAATCAACAATGGATCTTTTCATTCTTTCAGCAATCCCATTTTGTTGTGGTATTCTTGGTGCATAAATCTGTCTTTGAATTCCATACTCATTAAAAAAGTTAGTGAATTCATCAGAAATAAATTATCCTCCTCTATCTAATCTTAGACATTTTAGTTCCTTTCCAATTTGTTTTTTCACTATAGCTTTATACCATTTAAACATATTGAATGCTTCCAATTTCTCTTTTAAGAACATAAAAGTCATCATTCTAGAATATTCATCTAAAAATAGAATGAAGTATATATCACCATAGTAGCTCTTTGTTCTCATTGGTCCACATAAGTCAGTATGGACTAAATCTAGAATAGCATTAGATTTGTAGGTTTTTCTCTTGAAACTAGACTTTGTCATTTTACCTTTTTGACAATTCTTACACATGACATGGTCGGGTTTTGACATGCTCAGTAAACCTCTTACTTTCCTTTTATTGCTTATCCAAACCATGTTGTCAAAATTCACATGACATAACCTTTTATACCACAACCATATGTCTTCATTTATAGCCATTAAAAAAGTGGTATTAATATCATCAAGATAGAATAGGTTACTTTTTGTCTGTTCACCAGTTTCGATCAACCTTCTTGATTCATTAAAGATATTTGTCTTTTTGTTCTCAAATGTAACTCGGTGTCCTATGTTATTCATCTGTGAAACACTCAATAGATTACAGTTAAGTCCTTTCACCCAATATGCATTTTCACATCTGATTAGATTATTCAACATTATGGTTCCTTTTCCTTCAACTAGACAAGGTGAGTCATTACCCATTCTTACTGATCCAACATTATAATATTCAAAAGTTTCAAAATTTTCTTTATCTCGAGTCATGCGGTGAGTACAACCACTATCAATAATCTAGACATCATTTTTACTAACCTTAGATATGAGTGCAGTTTCAACATACCTTTCCTCTTCATCTAAATCATCCTTCATAGAAAAAAATACCACCTCAATGTCTTAATTAGATTCGGTGTTAGTATTCTCATCTTTATTCTCAGCTAGGTAACAGGATTTGTTTCCTTTGTCCTTGTAGTCTCAGTTGTCTCTTCTATCAGATTGTCAGTTGCTTCGGTAATCTCTGTCATCACCTCTATCAAACTTCTTTTCATATGATATATCATTTTTTCTATCTTCTTTTTTATTGTTAGGACATCTAGCAGCAAAGTGTCCAATCTCTTTACAATTAAAACATACCAATGGTAATTTACCTTTGCATCTACCTTTGACTCTCTATAATCTTCTAGCCATTAGTGCTTCAATCTCATCAAGTTCTTGGTCATCACTATCATTTCTCATAGTGTGTTTATGACTTGATTTGCTTATTTTCAAAGAAGAATTGAATGCAAACTCAATAGATGGTAAGACACTGTTGTCAAAGTTATTCATCTCAAATGAAATAATTCTACCAATAAAACTATCTAGAGTAACATTGTTATTTTCTACTGCTCTCATTTCTTGTATAAAAAATACTCTAATAGCGTAAACAGGCAGTAAGGTTCTTGATAGGGAGCCTCCTTGGTAACCTTCTGAGTTTTCTTGGAACTCTTGTTAGGCCTCTCCTAGGACCTCTAGGGCTTCCTCAATCCACCCTCTACCACTTGGAAGAATCAACTCTTCCCTCCAACCAAGAAGCTACCTATCTTGTCAAAATCACCATTCTTGTGTTCTACAAGAACCTTCTACTCAAACCACTCCAAGCCCTAAACTTACATTTGGATTTGCAGGAGGGTCAGGGCTTCAACATACTCCATTTTTGGATTGAAACCTAGGTTTTAAACCATCAAGTTGGTCCATGTTTCCATCAAGTTCTAGATTCCTACTTTCTAGGCCTTGTAGCCCTTTTTGCCAATTAGGCCTCCTAGATTGTAGGACAACACTTTTTTTGCACAAAAACTCCAAAGAACCCCCAAATATCTTCTAGTATTCTTCAAGTAAATAAAAAACCCACAAGGATTTTATAGGTCTTAGGGTACAGTACTTTCCGTACACCCTACTTCTTGAAAATGGCTTCTTTCTTGCTTTTGGACTAGTTTGAGGTCTTGGGATTAAAAACTTGGCATGTTGGATTCTTGGGCATTCCTCCACTTTGGGAAACACCTGAATAACATCATTCAATACACCCATGACCTTCTTGGCTCATGAGAACACCCCCTACAACTTTTAAACTAACTGTCACTTGCTCTTCCTAACCGGGCTGTGCATGTAGCTCACCTAGGGAAAGTGTTTAAAAATAATTGCAAGTACTTTCAGAGCTCCTCCTTCCACAATATTTAAGATCCATGGATCTAGTCTCCATTTCCAAGTGGCCATATAGAACCAATGGTGGGAAGTGGAGTTAGGTCCACATCCTTGCTCCTTGCTCAAAACTGGACAACAAGCTGTCTGAAACAAAAATAATTTACAAACTACAAAGAAAAGTAACTAAAAACTTAAATAGCTTTTTGAAAATCACTAAAACATCTACTACAATGGATACAACTAGTCACCATCTCATTTGCAATCCATTCACAACAAAATAACACAAAAATCCTTCCAATATGTTCTCTTCACATTCAAAGCTCTTAGCTCCAATATCAAAAATCTGTACAATGTCTTCTCCTCTTGAAATTTAGGGTTTTGTCACCTTATATAATTCCCACACACATGTTTCACTCCTTCTATGGGTTTGAAATCCTCTAGACAACAAAATGTTGTCAGCAACTTTTCAAAGTTGCTAATGTTGCATAGCAACATTTTACATTGTAATTGCAACTTACACTTTTTAAGTGTTTCACCACCATTTCAACCTATCTAAC
>MU224951.1:18395953-18408289 GCA_018584345.1 Thuja plicata | reverse complement strand
ACCAATTGTTAAAATAACTCAGAGGGGGGGGGGTGGGGGGGTGAATCAGTGGCCTCAAAAATTAATCCAATAAATCAACCCAAAAATTTATACCACAAATATAAACCTCTAGTTATCTTCAGTCCTACAAGATGTATGCCTTTTGTGAATCTAACATTTATATACTCCTTGGTGTTTATACTTATTATCCTTTCCTTAAGCTTTACCAAATAGAAATCTATCTTTTCTTAAACTTTACCGAAATACATTAAATAACTTAGTGTTAAACGATCAATCCTATTTTAGTAATGTGTAAAGAAAAACATCAAAGCAATGAACCATATACAGATTTGAAACATGAATTTTTAATGTAGAAATCATGTTAGGGGAAAAACCACTTGGGACCGGTAACCCAAAATTTTCACTCTTCTGAAGTGAGCTGGGTGAAGAGCCAACCCTATTAAAGTTTACAAATACATTGTTAAGTGTGACCTTGTTAGAGGATTTAAAATTAACATCTTTTCACTTGACATCTGGAATTCACTATGTTATCTTCATGAGAAACCTTTTGATACTCCTTGGGATGTATCAAAATATATAAAGGATGGTTAAATCCTACTCTGTTAAGATATTTTATGAATCAATGGTTAAACTAAAAATATATATGATCTGTTCATAAATATAGCTCAATCTTGCAGATGTTCAGATCTATTGTAATCTCATAATATCTCTTCTGATCAATGATCTCTTCAATTCATTTTCTCCACTTCTTTCTTCTTAGTGAATGTTGTTACTTCTGTATTGCTCGGTGTCTACAAAAATATTAGCTTTGTTCTTCAACTTGTATGATCAGATTTGTATGAAGACTTCTTATCTTCACAAAAATTCTCTTCACCATTCCTCTTCTTTATAATGAATTATCTTATCTCTTTTATAGACAAGATTTCACCATTTCTAAGTCCTTGTCTTTCTTTTTCTTGACATGATCCGCAAATCTCTCCATTCTTGCTTTAAATATTTCTTTAGTTTTATCCAGTAAATTTCTTCTTGACAACTGAGATTAAAACTAGCTTTAAATCTCTAGCTTATCTTTAGCTTTTAACTGGTCAATGCAAGAAATGTAATCAAATAGTTAACTCTATATTTAGCTCCTACTAGCTAAGTCTTTTTTCATTTTTGAACTTCAGTTCTGATCGGTGTTTAACTCCTTGTTTTCTCAGTCTCGAATTCAGTTGTCCTCGGGCATCTTTGTCCATCGGGATTGTCTGTCCATCAAGAAACACTTTCAATTTTAGTTCTTCTCAGGTATCACTTTGGTTTTTCTTGATTATGCTTGCTCAGGTATCTTGCTTGATTTACACTATGACTCTTTTTTGGGTTCTCTATCCATCGATGTGCACTATCCATCGGTGTTTGTTGTCACTTAGTGTATCCTAAACTTTTATGCATTACTGATAACATAAACTTTATCTCTTTGGTTCTTTGAAGTCTTTGAAAATATGTATATGACCAATTAGAGTATATCAAGTTGACATCAATGACAATACTATACATTAACTAATTTAATGTCTTGCATTAAATTTCTATATCTTGGTGATCATAAACTTAACATATTCAAATATTCAATCAGTTATAGTTCATCAAAATTTGGGAAATGAATAATAAAGATTATGACTATAGTAAGTTCCATGATGTGTTTGTGTTATGGGTTTTTAGGCTCCTAGGACATCAGAAGGAAAGATTTGCATAGAAGATCAAGGTTATGCTTAGGCCAAAAGAGTATTTTTTGGAGAAGAAGTATCCTCATAACTTTGGGGATTGGATTTATAAACCCAAATATATATTGATCAAAATTTATGGATACAGGTAGCAACCTCACTAGTTGCCTACACATATGTTAGAAAGGAAAAAAAATTTAGAATTCATGTGGCAGATCTTGTGGCTAGAAAAATAGATTATAGTGCCAAGAAGGAAAGGCACATATATGCCTCATGTTGTAAAATTTTCTAGGTTCACTATTGGTTCAAGTATTCTTAGTGAATTGCAAGTGTATATTAAGAAAAAATATAAATTGGATAGTGAAAATGGAAAATATTATGACCCAGAAGGACATATGCAGAATGTGGTTGCCAAATTAAAAACCAATTAAATATTGATGAAGATGTGATAAGGAATTTCTATGAGATATCAACCATTTTTTAAAAAGTTAAAAAGTGGGGAATTTTATTGAAAATTAAAGAAGAAAGGCTAAAGAAAAGTATGCCTAGATTCCATGATGAAGAGAAAAATGAAGTTTTAAGGATTGAGAAATGTATTGAGGATTTTGAGAAGCTGTGTGGGAAAAGTGAGTAGAAGGGAAAACCTAAGGTAGTGGAGAGAGCACTTCCCCTCCTAAGAAAAGGAGAAAATTGATCCTATGTGATTCAGATTCAAACTCTCCTCCTCCAGTTCCACACGAAGAGATTGTTGTTCCATTGGTTTCCTACGATGATCCATATGATGAATGTGATTCAATAGAAGTGGCACACATCCTAAGGGAATTAAGAGGATAAAAAGAGACAAAGCCAACATCTCCACCCCTACATTCCAAGATGAAATCCATGGTTACAAAGTGCAAACTCTTGAGGATGATGCTACAATTGATACAGATGATGAAAGAGAAGCCATTTCTCTCTGATTCTTTCAAGGGGATGATTTCACCAAAACAAAAGAGTTTAAATATTTTTGGATATAATATAAGATGAGGGATTTTGAAGAGAAGAAAAAATTGAAACTCATGCATGTTGAGGAGTCCCAATATGAAGCAATCATGAAGAAGATGATTGATGAACTTCATTTGGATAAAATCACATGTACTGTGCAGGAAGCTTGAGAGATTGTGAACAATAGCAATATGTTGGTTGTGCCTAGACTTACATTAAAGGAATTGTTTTTATTATATCAAGTAAGAAAGAAATATGACCCCACATTTGTGTCAGAATTCGATACCTAGGACAAGATTTAAGGATTTGGGTTTGATCCCAAAACAAAGACCTTAGCCACATGGGTCAATTTCAAAGGGCATAGAAAGCCTAAACTGGTTGATATAGAAAAAGGTTCAGAGGGCATAGATATTGTTCATACCATTGAAAATACCAATTCATTGGAATCAGCCTTAGAGTTGATGCATAAGGCCATGTTCAATAGATCCCAAGTGAAACACCTACATGATAAACTTGAGGAATCAAAGACAAAGGAAATGTAGATGAATAAAGTGATTGATTAATTGTATCTAAAAATGTCACTAATGGAGAATGATTTCCTCCTATTTAAGTCTCTAGGTTCTAGAAAAGCTATGATGTTGCATAGAGATACTCCCCAAGTGTCAACATATCCAATGCAAATAGAGAAGGACTCTGAAGAGCTCAGAGATTTTCATAAACAATGTGTTTAAATGAACTTAGAAGAGATATTGTCATTCAAAATAAAAGGAATTTAGAGAAAATGTGATAAGGTGCACATGGATTTTAATATTATGACATATATGGTAAACACCTTCAAGCAAAGCAAGCCTACGTTTACAAAATTGGTCAAAAAATAGAATCCCTCTCGATATGAATTGAATAGGTTGTATGAAGTTACGTGAAGTGATCTAGATGCACCTCCACAGATAAAAGCTACTGCACAGATGGTGGATACAATTTCTAATAATTTAAGTTATATTGAACAAGAAGAGGGAAAGATTGAACAAACACTGTCTGTTAATTGACAAAATCCTCTACAGGCTAATGAATGATTTTGATAAGATTGTCATTGTTGGAAACTAACATCAAGTATATAGTCCTATCAGATAAGAATAGACTATCGGAAAAAGGTATGTTTATCAGTAAAATTTATTGAAAATTTTTATCAACGAGAAGGAGAAGAAAAGAATATGATCATTGACAACATCCTATTATCACATCGGCCTATGCAAGAATAGAGAAACCTAATTAGGTCAGATATAGGAAAAACAATTAGGTCAAGAAAATACTTTTAAAAGGAGATGAGAGAGATAAAGAGGTTTGATAGTAAAGAGAAGAAGAAAGAAGCGACAATGCAGAGTATGAACAAGTATCAGTGAAGACAAGAGAAGTATAAATCAGAGAAGGAGAAGAGAAGAATGAGATTTGACAAGATTTAGGAGAAAGAATTAACAAGTCAAATTTATTGTTCATTTATTCCTAATAGTTTAGCAACAAGATTATGAAATCCCTTAATCGGGTAGTCTCTAACCAGACTTAGAAGTTTTAGTTAGGAACTTATTGTAAATCCTTTAACAGGGTCAATACTGTATAAGTGGGATAAAATCCTCTAACTAGGTTACTCCTAACCGTGCTTGTGAATTTTTGTACCTATGAGCTAAAACACACACTTCAATGAATCCTTATATGGTTAGCTATCAACATATGAAATCAAGAGATAAAATTAGCTAAACTAACCGAAAGTGACTCATTTCCTTCTAGTAGGTAGGAGTATGAATCTCCCTCTCAGATCATGGTGAGAATCAGTGACTACACCTATTCTAAATGAAAGATTTAAGATCTAGATGAATCTACATGAAAATTAAAGTTGTTATCAATCCAATGCTAATTAGAGATTTATTTTAGAGTACCAAATCAAAGTGTAATGATTATTTTTAAGCCCAAATTCAAATATGCTCTAAGTTATAAGATTTGCATGTTTGAAGACAAACAAAAAAAATTAACAATAAATCTAAATGCCCAAATTAAAAATGAAATCTAGAATGCTACAGAATTTAACAATAATGCAAAAGTTAGGATCCGTTGTGAAGAAAATGAGGTTCTCTTTTATAGAAATCTCTCTCAAATCGACGGTCGAGATGAAAAACCAAAGAGTGGCTCACATTTTATTTGAGGAAGCACAATCCATGTGCAAAGAAGATTATTGGTCTAAAGAGTCAGGTGACTGAACTGATTGATCAATTGTTTTGGAAACTTCCAAAATCAGTTCTCAGTTAAGTGAACTGTTTCCAAAATGAGAAATAGACAAGAATAAGTTAATTGAACAAAACTGGATAGTTTCCAATTCGAGAATCAGTTAACTGAAATGGATGGCATAATATGCATTTTTTAATAATTTAAAAGATTCTAAATGCATTTTTGATTTAATTAATTAATTTAATTCCTTTTTGGATTTAATTGTCAATTTAGTAATTTATTTAATCAATATATTAGAATATCAATTAAATAAATAACCTAAGGTTTATTTGCCAATGTATTATATTTTAAGGAATTAATTAATTAATCAAGTACAATGATTAATTAGGACCTAGGGTTTAGGTCATATCAGCTTGAAATTGATGAATTGCCCATTTGGTTTAGGACTTAGAAAAATCAAGATTAGGGTTTCTTGATAAGCTATTGAGATTAGGGGTCTATGGTTTAGATGACCATTTTTAGGTCATTAAATTTGGTTATCTTTGAATTGATGTGCGATCAACACATTGATTCAAAGACCTGTTAGTGATGAAACCATTCTTGTCAAGGAAGACCTACTCCGAGCTTGATTAGATGAAGATTGATCAAAAGATATAAAATAGAATGCTCAATTTGATTTAAAGCAATGAAAATAAACATGTGTCAGAGACTCTTAAACCTTTTTATTGGTTTAAACAAATAACAAGTTTGATTTGAAGTGGTGAAACTAATTAATGTTAAGAGATTTTATTAGCAAGAAAATTGAACTGATTTGAAGTGATGAAGCCAATTTGATCAATGTATTTGGTTTCAATAATGAATAGATCATATAAGACTGATTTTGTCTAGTTTTGAGTGTATTCACCATTGTATAAGATGATTGACTCAAATGCCTTTGATTTAAGATGATCTCAACTTGATTTGATGCAATGAATCTAAGATGTCGCAAGTGATGGGGTCTTGATTGATGATGTGATCACTAGAATGTTGATGTCCTAATCCTGCCCCTCGGGAGTGAAATCAAAATATGACTAGGTGCCTTAGTGATTAGAAGACATTCAATTGATAACATGATGCAAGAAGAAGATGATCTGATTAGAAAGAGGTCCGAACAATTAGGACATAATCTACACTTGATGGCAGGTCCTGTTGACCAAGGTTGACCAAAATTGGTAGGGTTGACCATGTTTGACCAAAATTATAACACATGGATTACATGGAAGAAGAACATGAGATATTTCTATTGGTTTGGAGTCCAAAAAGACTAATTGCGCAAGCAGTCAGCTGTAGTTGATTGAAAAAAGTCAAACGTAAAAAATGACAAGTTAAATGATCTCAAATTTTGATTTTGATCATGAAAATGGAATCAGGATGGTTGAATCAACTAGGGGTTTAATTTTTGAGGCAATTAGAGAAAGTAAAAAATTAGGTCAAAAACCTATATAAGAGCCAAAAGGGTCATTTCAATTCATTTCAAATCTTTGAACATTCAAACCTCCGAGAGTAAAAAAGGTGGTCCCCATGCATAATCATCATTTCAAGCTCTAGAGACTCTACAAACGGCCCACAAACTACCCTCCACCATTGAATAAATAAATATCGTGCCTTGTACATCAAAATTTTGTGCAATTTCAATGGATTTGTCATTTTTTTGCACTTTTTTTTTATGTTTGTTTCTGAATCTTGTACGAGAGCCTACCCAGGCTCGTATGAGTTTCTACCAATAATTATTTATTCGTATGAGGGCATTATAATTATCATATGCCCCTTTCCCTATGCTTGTACAAGCACATTCAATCAAGACCACCTTCTCATACGAGAAATACTAGATGCTCGTATGGGCCTCTATACTCGTATGGCTATACCCCAGTACTCGTACGAGTTTTGGTAGTAGAGAGAAACTTGTATTAAAAATAGTTAGTCTTTTTTAGTGCTAAAATGGGATAAATTTTGTCCCGTTGGTTTCCCATTGTCTTTAGGTGTCTATCTAGAACCTTTGTGTTAGTTTCAGAGTTAGTCTGAACCATGCATTGATATAACTTCCATTTGTTTGTTGTAGGTGCATTTTTCTGATGTTCAGTTCTGAATTACCTTCTGATAGACCATGCATCTAGCCAGTCACTTAGATGATGAGGAGAGAGACATAGTATCTTCATGTGGTTTTGGGTAGTTACTGGGGGTCCCAAATATTTGGTTGAACCATGGTCTTCTTACCGTGTTAGTTGATTAGTTTCAAAATGAGCATAATATATTCCATATGCCATCTAGTGAGATAAAAATAATGTTGGAGGATGTGTATAGGATACTTAGGATTCCCATTAGAGGGAAGAAGGTTATATATGAGGTGACCCATCATCCTAGGCAAATATAATTGTAGAGAGTATTATAGGATGACACCATCTTGGATAGGTGGATCACTTGGGATGACATGATGGTATGATATGTGACACAATATCCCGTAGCATGTTTTTTTAGTGGGGATAATAGGATGCATCATCATGTTAGACATAGGAAAATAAGGTTTCTAGACTGGGTGGGGTTTGGTTTTGGAGGAGTTTCTAGATAGACCACCAAACCTAGCTTGGGGAGTATGCTTACTAGCTCACATGTATCACAAGCTATGTAAGGTTGTTTATCGCAAGGCCAAGAGCCTCATAGCGGCAGTATTAATTTTACATATTTGGGCTTGGGATAACCTTCCCATATGTAGGCCAGTACTTGATGATGCTTGACAGGATGGTCAACTATTCATTTATAGATATGCAGGATATGTGACACAACTACATTTGGGGCAGACAGGGTATTGGAACTGACAGCTAGATGACTTGGTAGTTGTGACCTGGAGACCATACAAATGTACAGAGGTATGGGAAAATTGGTGCTAAAAGAGTAGAGATGTGTTTATGACACACCCACTGATAGGGCGGACCCCGAGTGTTGTGGACAGATTTGTAGTCACCTAAGTGCACAGGTAGTTTGGGCATCCATAGGTTGTTTCTATAGAGTTTACATCATACGCTCAATTTGTAGAGGATGGCAGATCAGGATGGGGAACATGGCTCATTTATTCCATAGTAGTGTAGGAGATGACTAGGATAGTTCAGGCTACTTGGGATTATAGGGAGGAGATAGAAGATGCAGGAATGACTCCCAAGAATCGGTATTATTTTGGTAGCCATCCATATCCTTGATTTACAGATCCAGCGGTGAGAGTTCCTAGGATAGAGGAGATAGATCCTATTCCTATCACCATTCTAGTGATATTTCCTAGGTGAGAAGGTACAGATACAGAGCCTAGTTCTAGTGGGCAACACTTATAGTTGGACAGAGGCGAAGAGGAGAGGGTCACAGATTAGGTTTTGCTAGGGTTGATATAGCCTCAGGATCATGGGCTTCCCTAGTGATAGGAAAGGATACAACAACATTTGATGAGGTATCCTGACATGTGAGGCAGTGCCAGGATGGCCAGGCAGAGAAGGTGCAGGATGATCTAGGAGAGAAAGGACAAGCTTCAGGGGAGTAGGGACAGGCTCCTGGAGAGAAGGCTCAGGGATAGGCATAGGGACTGAGGACACCTCAGTATTTGATTTGGTTACTGAGAGATAATACACACTCTCTATATAAAGGTGGCCATAGCCCAGACTAGATTTTTAGAATGTAACCAATGAATTTTGGATTTGACGACAGATAGGGTTCAGAGGATATATGCCATGATTGCAGAGCATGATCAGTGGATTTATGATGCTATTGAAGAGCATGATTAGAGGATTATTTTTATCACCACTGAGCATGATCATTTCCAGTTCATAGCTACACATCAGATGAGAAAGTCTTCCTATTATGTTGTAGCATATAGTACTTCCATTCCAGCAGCGCCGCAGGTTATGCCTTTTTTACAGTTCATGGCTAGATCTGAGGGTGCGCATATGCCTTTGGTAGATGATGTTCTACAACCGCCAAAACCTCCACCATAGGTTCCTAATGCTAAGGATATTTTCAAGAGCTAGCCATACTTTTTTTATATTCATTTTTTATCCATTCTGATGTAATACCCATTTTTGGTCTTTTCTACGATGACATTGCTCTAATCTTTTTATATATTGTGAGATGTACCCTTGACATACTTTGATGATCTATATAGAGACATATGATTTGATTTATTCATACTTGTATTGATATTATTTTTATGAGATGCTTGATTTACTTAATGATGGTTTATGTATGGATGCATTGCTTCTTGTGTTCTATGGATGATTATGCAAATGTTTATGCCCTTGTTTATGTATTTATAGTATGATGTCTAAATGTATGGAAGGTACTTATGATGATGGTGCAATGTTTTTAATTTGTTTTCTAATGAATATATATGTATGAATTTCATCTTAATAATGTTATGGATATGCAATGATGTAATGATTTATATGATGTAAAAAATGTTATGGTCATGCAAATGCAATGTAAATGTTAATGCAATGTTTCTAACATCTCATGTTTAGAAAGGGTGATTGTCAACACAGGTACTTACTCATGTCTCTATTAACATGCAACTTGACCACTTGACAATGACAAGATTGACTGATAGGAGGCTCAGATCCTTCATAGTGGAGAGAGATAATGATATTTTGCATCAACCCCATGCACATGCAATGAAAAAGTACCATGAATGCAACCTAAGATCAGAATGGATAAAAAATGTATATCATTAAAGTATGGCTAGCTCTCAGACATATCCTTAGCATCAGGAACCTATGGTGGAGGTTGTGGTGGCTATAGAACATCATCTACCAAAGGCATACATGCACCCTCAGATGTAGCCATGAACTGTGAAAAATGCATAACCTATTGCATTGCTGGAATAGAAGTACTATATGCTACAACATAATAAGAAGAATTTCTCATCTGATGTGTAGATATGCACTGGAAATGATCATGCTCAGTGGTGATAGCAAAGATCCTCTGATCACACTCTGCAATAGTGATAGCAATCCACTGATCACACTCTGTAATCATTGCAGCTATCCTCTGATCCATATCTATCATTCATCAAGCATTTGGGAACATCAGAGTTGCTACAATCCTTATTGGTGCCACTGTGACCATAAGAATATGAATATGAATTTCATCAAATAAGATATAGGAAACTAACGTAAGCATTGAGGCACAAAAGATGAGATGACCTGAACGTTTCTTCCAGTTGATGTTGCAAGAGTACACCAGTATTGGGGCATTCAAAGCCAAGATAACCATGAGTGAAATCTTGTGTAAAGAAGTAGAGCAATAACAGTCAAGGAGATAGTTCCACCCTCACCTTGGTGTACAAGTAAACACTATCAAGGGATGAAAGGCTTTTCTACCTTAATGTAGGAGCTCTTATCACATACACCCAATTTATTTGAGGTTGTAGGATCATCGAGACCACACCAACAAGAAACAAACAAATAAAATATTAACAAAAATAATGATAATAGACAACATACAAAGAGAAGTTTAGCATATTGAAGCTAGTTTCAAATTTTTTCGGATGTGTACATGTATGAAGTGTTGAGAAACATTGTTGTTCTTTTGAGTGTGTTGTATTTGATTGTTATCAATCTATTGTTTATGTTTGCATTATTCAATGTGTGTTGAGAAATAGAGATGTATCCAAATAGGTAGTGTTAAGAAACACTATTGATTAGAGTCTTCAGAAACACCAGTGTGTTAGTAGTGAATTGTTCTATAAAAATGACAAGATAAATAATTCTGATTTGGTGGAAAATGTGATCAAAGTGGGGCCCTTGCACCTAGTAACAAATTTGGAGAAAAGATAACTGACTTGACTCATACTGCTAGGACAAAGCCGATTTGATTACTCCCAGACCATGACTCTAGATCCATTTCAATCTAGGAGGGTTCTTTGAAGAACCATAATGTCACAAAATTAACTGAAAGCTTATGCACAAACTAAAACAAAAAGGATTGCCAAGACTGAGAATTGATAGATGGAGAACTGAGTACAAGAGGTGTCTGTTTACCATATTTTCACCTACTTGGCAAAGATTTTATTTTTTCTACCATGGTGCCTATTTACCAGGTTTTCACCAAGGCACCTTTTTCCTTCTTTTTCACTTTTTTTTGTATTTTTTCCATTTTTGTATTTTTTTTTCTCTTTTTTTATTTTTATTTTTTGAATTGATGCATCAGAGTGCCTATTGCTAGGTTTTCACCAAGATGATCAGTTTTTGAGGAATTTTTCCAATTTTTTGTCTTTTTTCAAGATCATAAATATGTACGTGGTGTTGGTCACCGAGAATTCATAGGTTTAGAACTTCTTTTGATGGAGAGTGTTGATGGGCTCCCTGATGTTTTCTCCTTTAGGTGTGGAGAGTCAATAGGTTTTGGAGTTGAATGTTGCAGTTATGGTATAAGGACCTAGCCAGTTGGGTTCAAATTTCCCCTATTGTTCTCTATGTGACTTATCACGGGAATTCTCTCTCAACACTAGGTCACCCACCTAAATTTCTCTTGGTTTGACATTTTTGTTATATCCTCTATAAATTATTTTCTAATAAGCTCTGAGGTGATCGAATACCACCTACCAACACTCATCCAGAAGTTCCAGTTCTTGCAGCCTTGAGACCCTGTGGTCTTCATCTGTGATCAACCTTCATAGAGAAAGGATTTGAGATCAGATTTCTAGTTATATGGGTAATACTTATTCTTCTGCATAGACGAGAGAAAAGGGGGTTTCCCTAGTAGATATTCTGATGCTTTCTCTATAAGCCTATAGTGCGGGATTGATCTGCAGGTGCCAATACCATCTAGATTTATTCAAAGTACTGTGTGTGTGTAAATGGGTACCTATTGAAAATGACACAAACACTCAATAGGTCATTGCATTAGCACAAATGGTTAGTCAAAATGTTAGAAACCACTAATATCAACCTATTGCCTGCTAACTAGGAGGAGTGTAATTAATAACATATCAGCCCTCAGAATATGCTACTAATCAGTGACGAATACAACCTAGCATGAAGGATTTTTATTTAAAAACAAGCTAAAAGACATGAAAAGCAAGTATTCTAGCTTTAAAACATGGAATGAAAACAAAGAACTAGCATGCTAAAATGGATGAAATGTGAATCTAGAGTGAATCTAACAGCATAACAATGTAATTTGATCCTAAGATGAAGGCTTATTTACTCTCAAAATAGGCTTCTATTTATAGAAGAATGGGAGAGAGAGAGAGGGGGGGGACAAGGTTCATTTATGAATTTGGAGACTCATAAATGAATATGTAAGAGCCTTTAATGCCCAAGGCATTAATAAGGCATGGGAGAGACATTGGCTTAAGGTCTTCATATTAATGAAGGCATTAATGAAGGCCTTAAAGAGGGAAGGGAGGATGTAAGAGAATATG